>JACCGJ010001675.1:0-25965 GCA_013407085.1 Atriophallophorus winterbourni
ATTTTTTCTCGAGGTTGACTTCTGCCGCCTTTTCCATGATTGGATGTAGCCACAAGGCAGTGGAGGTTGAGATAAGGTTTTCCTTCCCCATGGTGGACCGCCTACAGGACTTACGAGACTTCCACCTGCCCGAAGGCATGCTGCGTTTTAGGCGCCGTCATGCCGCACTTCGGCCCCTTCTCCTGTCAGTAGAAGCGTCCGCCGGGTCGCACGGACCACGCGTGCCGTCCAGGAGCTGGGACCTTGTTGCCAGAAGGGCTATATGGACGCGTTGGCATTGGCGCCTTTTAAATTGGGAGGCTTATCCCAAAACCGCCCCGGCTTTGACAACCTTGGAACCGTCCGTGTTAGTAAAGCAAGTCAGAAATCTATTGTCAACGTAACGGGTATTTTAAAGATTTTTCAATCAAGCACGGCAAGTTCACGTTTTATGACCTCTGAAAGTTTGGAGCCCGGAAAAGTATTTTTCAAACCAAAAATTGCTTTATCTAGTTTGAGCCATAGAAACAGCAACAGCAAAATTTAGCACTAGATCAAACAACAGAACTGGAATATCAGCCCTGCTTCCTGATTGGACCATTCGTCACCCTAACACTTTATCTCCCACTCTATCCACATTCATTTTGTTCCCCCCAACATCCAACTCGATTTTGATTGGATGATCACAACACATGAGTGGTAGAGGAGAGACGGGACTGGGACTGGAGTGTATTTAAATAAGGACTAGACACCTGAGGAGGATCTTGATTGTGCTTCTTTTGTGGTGAGTTCATTTTTTTCATCAAAATCCTCAACTCATGTGCTTCAAAATCCTCTTTTTTCTTAGACATTGCATATAAAACAAACCACGGTGTTAGACGATATGGATAGGGGGCGAGAACATGTAAAATAATGACTGTTTTGTTGCCCACATTATTCCCACTTAAATTCAGACACAGGCAGAACACTAGCAACTGCGAAGGTGATTGTTATTCTATACTTCATAAACGTGAACATGAAATGCAAAGTTATATTCCGGGCATAGTTTACTGGGTTCAATCGCAGATCCAATGTCGATAGATCTACAAAATTTTCTTCATAATGAACAGTAACCATTAAATTCGATCTTCAAATGATGTCCTTAAACGAGAGACTCCAGGTCATATCTACATGTCGTTGAAAGCATGTAGAAATCCTGAAGCTGCACCATTATATTCTTTTCAGTAACTGTTCACTTTCGCGTTTAATCACTATCTAAAAATGTCGAATGTCCATTACGTTAGACAATAAATTTTTAACACAATTTCCCTCTGATCAATTCTTAATGCACAAATTTTCTATTTTCTACATTGAGAGAAACGCTGCACACAAGATTCTATGATCACTCCACGACCGGCTATCTATCGATATTCCGTGATACATTTACTCAAACTAGGAGACATGAACCACAAAACGATATCTTCACATACTCGTTACAGGTGTGTGGTTCGTGGTTTTGAAAATCTCTTCGATTTCTAGAATAGATTCAAACACTTTTACGGGTTATATTTATTGCAGCGACTTGGGTTGAACTTTCTCTTGACCACTCATATTGGAGGCATTGTGTAAAGGGTCGTCTGCAAACTGGGGAGGAGCAGATACAGCTCATGGCTGCTGAACGTAGATCACAACGCTGGCGTGCAACTGACGCACTACAACCAAGTTCTGACTATCGTTGCAGGCGCTGCGGGAGAGATTGTTCCTCCCGAATTGAACTGTTTAGTCATTTAAACAGCTGTAGAGCATGAGAATTCATGCCATTGTGATGTACATCCATGGTCGACATCGACCGAAGGAGGCCAACAAATTATCGCAGTTCCATTCCACAGTGAACAGTTACAAACTCATTCATTGTTGTGTCGCAGTCAAGATTTGTCACGACCAGGGCACTAGATTGAGTCGCAACGCTATTCATATATTTGGTTAATCTTGGTCAAGTAACTATAAATCCACGTCATTGATTCCCGATCAAACTGTTGAATATGAATGAAAGTGTAGAGTAACAAAGTTATACTTGTATGCCACTGTTACATAGGGTTCGTACCACTTTACCACTGTTTCAAGGCTCCCTGAACCTGATCTTTCTGTCTCCACCTGACGACGGCAAACAGCCAGAAACCGGTAGTGGTGTGTAAGTGATGATGATGTGAGCAACACATTATTTTCGTCATCCATAAGCGCTTTGAGTGCTTGACCAAGAATCACTTTGTGATTCTGTCTGAACATCGTGGTTCGTTGTACGAACCCTATGTAACAGTGGCATACAAGTATAACTTTGTTTACCACTGTACCACTGTTTCAAGGCTCACTGAAAGTGTAGACTGTTCAATACATGCAAAATTTTATGCATCGATTGTGTGATTTTTTATCACCACAAAGCCGCAGTGAATCTCCTCAACTTCTTAGATCACGCATGAAACAATTGATCCACTTTTGCTCGGTAAACCTTTGTTCAGATTCGACCATTGCACAAGTTTTAATATTAACTTCTGTAATGGCAAAACGTGGATTTCCACATACTTTTGGGGCACCACAAGGTCAATTCATCTTGATTCCAGTGACAACAATTTGCCGAACGGCTTGTGTCGACAATCATTACCGGATACCTAAAAAATCAGTAATTGCTTACATTCACACTGAGACTATTCTAGCTGCTTTTATCTGATAAGCACCTATAATCCAATGGGTTTGTGATGCCCTAGGAATGTGAGCATCTCACAAAAAGAAAGTTTTCTCATCAGTCTCAAACATCTTGCAATCTATTTAGTCGTTGCATAAGTTTTTGACACGCTACATATTCACACAGAGACTTCATTTTTCGTCTTCAGTAACGATTCTGCATAAGAAATGTTGTCTGGGGCCGTGGGCTACTTGATGTCCTTTTTAAGTTGTTAGTTATCCTTTCATGTAATATCGGTGAATAAATGGATTTAGCCAAATAACAATTCGAATTTATTGTGCTACTGGAGCTCGAAGATAGCTTTATATATTACCTATCTTAAACATGTATTAGCATTGACAGCATGCGGCTTTCAAAGGGTGCAAACTATGGCAATAAATTGCCGAAAAGCCGCACCCACAATGTAGATTGTAGGGCTAACGACATTCAATCCATGGCGTCAGAAAAACTAGCTCTAGAACTTTGATTTTTATATACCACCTATTTGTAGGCACTAACTTAAACTAAAATTCGCCAGGCTTACTGAACCTATTCTAACTGTCCCCATCCGATGACGGCAAACCGCCTTCAGGGGATGTGAACCCTCTAAAAACTGGTCATAGCCATTATACTGCTTTTGGATTATTGTAAACGTATTGCACCAGTGCAACACTGCGCCCATTGTGGGACTTGCTTAGACCAACACGAAATTAAATTGCAAAACGGTTATTATGGCTCGATGTTTTGTGATGAACAGAATGATCGTAAATATGGAGAAAATTGGTCATTGCTATTATCACACCATTGACAAAACGTTGATTATCCACATCATTTGGGTACTCTTGAAAATAATTTAATAACCCGCTTCTTGATCAATTATGTAAGCAAGGTCAGGTCAAGGTCAATCGACAACAGAAAAGAATTGCTAATCTGTTGCTAATGCCCAGAGGTTATACAAGTTAACCAACACCCAATTTGTAATTTAAGGTTAACTGGTTTTGTGTTGGGTGTTATTCAGTTAAGGACTGATCGATACACGGATGACCTTATTTTTGCGGTAACCTTGAGGTGGTTCCCCAAGGGGAGCATGGAATCTTTCATGATCACATGTCAGTCCCATCTAACTAATTAATTTTTGGAGTCTTAAGTGACCAATCAGAATTGCGAAATAGTGAAACAATGCAGAAGACGAAAACAAACAGCTGGTTGATTAACCAATTTATCACACGACCACGTTTCCCTTACCAAATCAACCGGTAGTTATCGATTTTCATTCGAGGTCATTCATAACTGCAGAAGCAGGGCTTTCGATTGCTTCAATGATAGATGTACAACCTAGAAGCATACCAAACGGGGGGAAAAGTTCATTGACAACTGTTGACGATTTCTGATACAAATGAAATCTTGTTTATTCAATGAGTAAAGCTATGGGCCGGGTCACAACGGAACTACTAAAATTACACTGATGATTGAATAGCCATGATTTTTACATAGTATGCTTACGTTAAATTCATTGACAAAAGTAAGATAAGAATAAGTACATACGGTCAACGGCTCAATAAGCATTGACAGGATAAAAGAAAGCTGAATGATTGTTTCCACAGTGCAGAATCATCATCATAAACGCAGCAATACATCTCTATCATTTGTCGAATGCTTAACTGCAGCGTAATAATCTCGTGATACGCTGCAAAACTCAAACACACTGAGACGTGGTGTGTATCTACACTTCTACTGAGACACATAATCATTCATTTTTTGTTATCCATTTGAGCAACATCATATCGAAAAGTTAATCCTCCATTCCATAACTACTTAACACTTTAAATGCATGAGATGACATTTGGGTTAACTCGTCCGGTTTGTGGATAATTCACAAACAACCTAGCTGTATAAAAGATTCGCGCATACATACCACTGTTGGATAAGGTTCATACGACCAAACTGTTGAATAACGTGTTTAAATACATGTGGATGGGTTTAGCTATATGGTTGCTTTTTGCTCTGCTCACTACTAATCCACGATATGACTTCCGGTTTTGTAGTGACACTTTGGAGTAATAGATGCCGCCTGAGTACATTCGTGATCGTCTAATCAGTAGACGAATGCTAAACCACGTTGAATACAGCCGTGACTGTTGGAGGAGTTTGAAATCACAGACCCTATGATTCCATTGTGAACCCGGATCATGATGCTTCTACTGAATAGAATCAGTGGAGTATCAGTAAGATCAGAATCAGGATGATTTTGTTTCATTTTGGCATTAGCGAACGTTGATCTAGTGAAGTATGATTTACTGGAAAACGGTGATGATCTGCTCATGCACACACACACACCATCACTGGCTAAACAAGCGTATAAGCCTCATGAGCGTTTGTCCTGGAATCACTTTGATTCCGTTTGTAAACCCTATTACACAATGGTTTCACAAATTTACTTGTTTTACGGTTACGATGATCAAATGATTGATTAGCGCTGGCCATTAAAGCGATACGTTGTCACCCAGTAGACATAAAGCTATACAACCACAGTTTGTTTTCGGACTACCAATGTCACCCAGTGTGAAGACGTCGATTTAGGTTTAATTAGTTTACTCAAATGTAGGTCATGAATGTGACCCATTTCAATATCGACCCGCGATTGTTGATGAAATCCTCCACAACGAGAATTTTATCTTCTGTAGAAAATCTTACAGCTCAAATTCGCATATCGAGTATTTGCCATATCCCGATGGTTTATGTAAGTAATTAGACTTCCGTTTGAGTTTCACGGCAGCACATTCGTTCATAATTATAATATATCATATCCGAATCGAAGCATATATATATCTAAGTCATCCTGAATGATTTAAAAACTGTCATGTCAAAACTCACACCAACCTACGGGTGTTGGAAACGCGAGACGTTACCCCAAAGCTGTTGTAACCAAGTTCATTAAAATTCTTTTCCACATAACCCGTGGAATTTTTCCCAAAGGTCACCGCGTCAACCCCTAGGAATAGTAGTCGCACACGTGTTAACTAATTCACATAGCAACCGGTGGTGAGGATGCCATGTGTCACTTGTCACGGGCTAATCGGATGCTCTGACATCATCTACACTTTGTCGAGACCATGTCCAATGAGGCAAGACGGTGGTTGTTAAGACCTGGTCTCACGTAGAGTCTGCGGAGGAGTAAGCTTGATGTGAATTATATTCAATCGACTACGGTGTTTCGTGAGGGAGGGGGGGTAATCTGACGGGACTTGCTTGTTGATGCGTGTGGATAGAAGATTCACAATTTCAGGAGTGGAACATTAGAAGACGGGTATGATATCCGATGGAGGTCGGAATAGTAAGTGTCTTCATCACGAAGATTATCATGGAGGAGGTGATGACGATTGCGATTATCATGTTGACGATGCTGGTGTTGATGCTGTTGAGATCGCGACAGCAATATAAATGTATATTCATACATGTGTGTGTGATGTTCCCCAGTTGAAGTTATTCTATAGATTACCATCCCAATCCCATTCAACTTCCATTATTCACAGTGATTTTTGTGGCTATGTAATCTCGAACGAACGCTGTAGTATCCCACACGGAGTTTAATATGATTAACAATATTGGGTCGATTATTTGTTGTCATTCTTTTGTCTAACCACAAAAAGTATCCTTTCTTCGCCAGTTCTCGAGTATCATTTTTCGCATACATCTGTTTATAACGAAGAGTTTCTACATCACTGTTTATGCCGATGTAGTTAACTTCATAAAACTGGTCCGTTGAAATTTCAATTCTTCAAAATTTATTACGTATAACATAGTGTATTCCATTGATACTTGCTCTTTACCATAAAACCTCAAATCTGGAAGTCCATTGTGTGTAACGCGTCACCAAATTAATCGGTAACGATCACGGATTCAAGACTCATTGTCTTCGCCTGATGATGGTAAACAGCCAGAAACCGGTTGTGGTGTGTAAGTGCGGGGGACGTGAGCACCACAATAAGCTTTACATTCATTATTCGGCAATTGTGTGAGGTAGGGTTTCATAAATACCAGTTTAGAAATAAACAAAACGGTGAATATTGTACCGCAACACCGACGCCGGTTGCTTCCGGGGCAAACCAAAAAGGAGAGACGACTGTATAGTAGTAATCAAACTCATTCGAGTAGTTTGTGCTATTGTAGGGTTGGGGATGTAATCAACACGTCAGGTCAATCGCTTCCAAATCGCGTCTCCAGCTCAAGCGACAAGGTCACTCGATGCAACCTTAACCGCGTTTGCACCCACCGTTCAACAGCGTCCCAGTTCATTTCGGAGCTAAACTTCTCCAACGTTCATCAGGTTCACTCACAAATTCCACAACACAAGAGACATTTAGTGAACACCTGTCAACAAGTTAAACACACGCCAATCAATAATATGGGCAAATCAATTTACCACAACTCTGCCCTGAACTCTGTCACTTTTATATGATTTGTTCAATCGATTTCCTGCTGATCGGTTTACTTCAAGCCCTCACCACGTTTAACCGAGCTCGACGAATTGCATATCGATCGATAGAGGCTGACGTTGTCCATCTCTTCGTGTTTCCCAAGATATTCTCGCTTGATTCGTTCTTACATAATCCCTCCGTAACCCGAAGTATTACGCATTCGCGAATGTTGTCCTCGGTCGTTTTGGCGCATCCTGTTCTTGTATTGTTTCGGACGACGGGGGTTCTGAACATCACCCGAAAGGTCTTGATTAGTGTACCAAATGTTCTCCTGAAGGTGTCCTCATTGGGGATACCAAATTGGAAGACAAAGACAACCATTGGGTTTATCCTGGTCCTTTTTTGGATTTCAATGCCACTGTTAGACGTGATTCGCACAATGGAACCTGTTCAATCACACATGTGAAAGCTTTGAACCCCACTGGCTGGAACACAACGTCCATTGTTGCCTCTAGTTTCATTATAATGATCGGTGTGGTGCCGTTTGCATTTAACCACTCAGGACAGGACCGTTAGGTTCCGCGTGTATCAAACTATGAACTATGATTAACAATTCTCGAACTATCTCTCGCCTATATGTGGCACAACCAGATCGAGACATTACCAGCACACACAATGTACCTATGTATACAAACAGGTCGTAATAGTTGGTGAAGTGTGATTGGAAAGCCATTTTATTCCAGCCGATGCACATATACATACATTGTGACTTTATGTAAATAAACAGGTTTGACTTCGGCAATACTAATAACACCAAAACATAAAAGTAGTATATTCATACTAGCGGTATGCTCAAAATCCGTGTAGACGAATGAAGCTATTTTTCGTTCTTCTTCTTCTATGTCGTGACCCTGGTTCCTAGCAATCTGGTTACCTTCTGTATAATGCGTTATTAGAATTATTGTTTCCATAGTAATCATCATCATCATCAAGATGGCAGGTTCGAATGTGCTAATCTAATAACACTACAATCAAACATTCCGGAGTTAAAACCAATTTACTCAATCACATGTGTGACCACACACCATAGCATAGTGCTAAACCTGGAACAAAAAACCCTTATTTGCATGTATTTCTATCACATCACACATCACGATGAAAATGTATGTATACTCAAGCACATGGGTTAAACCATCTTTTACTTTTGTGCGACTATCTCCTCCTGGAAGATGAGTCGGCTTCATTGACGTCACGGATTGAAGTCACCCACGCTCGGCGGTTAGAAGCGAGATCCGCGCAGATTGTAAGCCATGTCCGGTCCCACTTGCGCCATCCGTGAACCGATCGTAGACCAAGCAGCTCCACATCCGAGCCAAGTCTTCACTTGTCCTCCGCTACGACAACGCCATTCTGCGCAGGCTGTCGGCGATAGTATCATCCTTCTACATGTGTATGGACACGTGATTAAATAGGATGGTGGTGTTAACTTTCTTCAATGGTTGCTTCAAACTTAGACCTTTAGGTACCATTTCTCAACTGCTTCAAGGCATGCAGATCTCGGAATATACTGCCCTTAATTGATGAGTGCAGACAGCAAGAAACCGTTCGAGCGAGGTGTCGATGAAATGCAAGCTAAAACGAATTTTTTGATTTCAGATTCATTTTTGAATAAAATAATAAGCGCCATCTAAGTATTTACACCACCATCCCCTCGATAGCCAAGACATTTTCATAATTGATCGAAATTAAAATTGCTTCAACTCTCTTCTTTGGTTCATTGACTTCTTTCTCGATCCCGGACATACATCGTATGTGCATCTCCTGTGATTACAATGCGAATAAACGTTTTTATGTTACAAGCACTCATCGAAATAAACGAATGGAGAACGCGATAACGGAAAATTAAACGAGTGACTGTGCCCTATTCGGTATTTTACACATAATTTTCTTCGCAAATTTAATCGCCAAACCATTTCGAGCTTCCATCAACGGTGACAGTTCATTCCGCTTCATCAACGATTATCTCTCTTCGCTACGCGTGTCTGCGTTCCCCATCTCATAGAGAACAATTCTGTTCTCAAAAATGAGCTCCGTTCCTGCATCAAAAAACGGGTATGAGAATTTGAAACACCTGTTTCGGGGTAAAACTAGCGTTTTTCCCAGTTCTCCTTTACTGTGTGTACGCATGCGTGTCAGTTTGTGTGATTGTAGACTGCTTCGGGAAACCCCCATTGAATACCTGTAACCATAGCCGCAGGGTTTTGAGATAAGTTATCTTTCTTCGATATGCAGGCAGACAAGACATACAAACACGCACGCACACACACAAGCGCGATTAAGGTTCAAACTGACCGCTTGAATTTTGAGTATGCATGAGACAAGCAAAATGTAATTTCCACACACCTGGTGTTTCTCATTGTAATTCTGTGAAAGCAGTTGAAGATAGCGCGCTGGAGAGTTTATCCATGGTTGACTCTGGGTAAACAAAAGATATAATCGATGCGGTTGCTAGGTTAAGGGATGTTTAATTCTGATTGTTAAAGTTTTGCGGTTAAAGAGTGGCTTACGTGCTTGTTCACAAAGAAATCGATTGGGGTAAATCCATCTATGTGTGTACACATAATTGAGCATGTTGGTCGTACAAGCCATATCCAACAGTGGCTTACAAGCTAAAATTGTTTACAATTATTCCAGTGTTCCAAGGCATCTCGATCCTGATGGTGCGGTCCCTACATGATGAGTGCAAACAGCACGAAACTAGTTGTGGTCTGTGTCATGCAAATACGAATTTTACATTTTCGAGTCGCTAATACACACAGGGCTGCTAGTAGCGGCCGCAGTGACATCAGATATGACTTCCGATTGGTATATATTCGAATTTACCGCCTTTATACTTTTCGGGAAATGTGGGGTAATCCATTGCCCCACCAAACTAAGGTGTACAATATGTACCAAAAATAGTTTGGAAAATATCTGCGACAGCTTAGCACCATGTTCAGTGCTTCTTACTAGCCAAATCATAGGAAAACCTCTAGTTATATTAGGCAAAACCGTTTTAGAGGGATTATAAATTTAACAGCTAGTTGTGTTCAATCGAACAACGCTTAGTTAACATCGTTGTGCATGCACTGATTGGAGAAAAAATGTCCTGGTAGTTAAAGCTGTGGATTCTGCTTGTTCACATATGTACCAGAACGCACTATCCATGAGGATATGTTTTTAGACTATACGCAGAATCTTTGACTCGGCACGTAGATGAACGAGGAAAGTCAATTATGACTGTGTCAGGAATGTTTGCATTTGACAATCCCCAGATAAAGTTCAGTGCTTGTACTTATGCGTGAAAACATTTTTGTTGTTGTTTTCGACAGCTTTGAATCTTGGGGTTTAACAAATATTTGCATTGAATTTCCACAATTCAACGACTGCAATTCAGTGCTGATCAAAAATATATCATCAATGATGGTCGGGTTGGGCTGAAGTGCCTGTACGGTTTGAGTTGAGCAACACCTTACTTTGGTCACCCATAAGCTACTTGAGTGCTTGACTAGAAATCACCTGGTGAACATCGTGGTTCGTTGTACGAACTCCATTAAACGGTTGCTTCAAATTATATCTTTGTTTACATCACTGCAACTTCGGTTACTCTGCTTAATCTTATTCGTAACTATGCTATGTGCGTTTTGTCAACATAAGTTCTTGAATTATGAATTATGAATCATTTTTATTGATTTTCAGCGTCTATCGATGCATCTGTCGCATTCTGCTTCGCTTCACACAAACAACTTTCCATATTACCCTGGCTACGCTAGCAAAACCACAGAGTTTCAACCCAGCGAATTATCTCACATGGTTCACTCGAATGGTTGGTTTCAATTTGGTGACCACAACGTCTACACCAACCCGTTGCTAATGGAAGCCCGGCGACTGATCGGATCACTGTCTACAAACTATGAACGAACTGATCTTAAATCCGAAGCTGGGTATTTGACTGGAAACCCATTCTTCTATCCAACACGTAAAACCCCATTCGGTTGTGTTGCAAACGGGTATTCCGAGAACAGTTCAATCAATCAATACCCGGAAAATTCGTTCAGCCCGTCAAGCGAAAGCCAGTCCGTATCCACTGAGCGGAATTTGAGCGATAGTGACCTTGATAATCGATCCGATTTTGGCGGCGAATATGCCACATCGAATAACGGTGATCGATATCAGTTTCATGCACGATCGATGCGAAAGAGAGTCGCCAATGGACAAGTGTTTCAACGCCAAGCGGCCAACTTACGGGAGCGTCGAAGGATGCAATCGATCAATAAAGCGTTCGAAGGTTCGTTTTTTGCTCGCAATTTAAATTAATCTTCCGCAGACCGTGTCTTCACTTCAGACACGTTTACGACAGGTGGTATATTTTCCCAATATCAGTAGAAACACTCACATGCCCAACGTGCAGACACCGTTGCTTTCACAAACCTTCTAAAGTGTTAGAAAAAGGGGGTGGGAGCTTGTGAATTTGTTACGGTGATTATCGGATTTGTGGGAAAATGTTTCGAAATGTTCGGAAAAGTTTGAGTAACATTTACATGAGCGAAGAAGTGAGTAGTAGACAAGAAAATTTCGCTACAACGAGCAAACACTTTGATCGTATCGATTTTACTGTCTAAATTTCCAGCTGCTTTCAACGCATTTTAGCTTGAAACGAAAGAGATATTTAGTCCCAAATTAAACCATTAAAAATTCATTGAAATAAAAATAATTTATCGCTGCTCGACACTTCCTGTACCTTAATCAACGAGAGTGGTAAAGGGTTGTAAAGCAACTTTATGTAACATTTTAAACAGTCGTCATAGTGACATAAGTTCAACGATAAAATTTGATTGCGCTATATCGCATCTGTTTGGATTCATTGCATTCACGAGACAGGAAGAAATCTTTAAAACGTAAAACGAATGTCTACAAGATCGTTTTGTGTATGTGTCGAGGTGTATACACAAAGCCGGTTAATGATTATAAGTACGCAGTGCGTCGGATATTGGTAACAATACATTTTTGTAAACCTGAAGGGACTGTTGGGGGGTTCACATGATACACATTCTGTTGTCGTTATGGTTGGTCTTTCTCGGTCAATGGCGACCTTGAATATAAATCCCAAGCGCGCGATAATTTCATGCGGGACTGTACTCGATCGAATAGCAGTATCTACATTGATCTCGGAGAACAGTAACCGCTGTTCCATTTTCACACTATGCCCTACGTGTTATCGGTTAAGTCTTGAATTCAATGTCATGTGCATTCATGTCTCTTATGCAAAGGTCTGGCAGCGCTATTGCGACCTCCGCAATGGTTATCTTCAGCTCTCATGTTCTATACAAATGACTCACTTGATTGGATTTTTTATCCAATAAAATCTCGAGTTTTGCCAATCAATGTGCAAGCTTCTGGCTTTATGAGTGCCAGTTATTATCGGAAAATTCATTAAATGCCCTTGAACTTCGCCGAATAGGTTAGTTATTATTGCAAAGAAATTTGAGTGCAATCGGTTAGAGCAGTTTTTAGGCAACGTTTCACTTCTGACACAGAAGCTTCGTCAGACCAAGGGTGATAATCAGGACAGGGAACATGATTAAGTAGTAGTCAACCCACCACCACTTATTTGAACTTACCGCTAAACAGCCTATAGTACGCCTACAGTGTGTCACGTCTTGTGGGAATGACCAGGGTCAGTGGTCAATTTCCTCCTAGTGTGTATCCATGTCAATCTAATACAAGTGAACACGGTCAAGGTCAGTTGACACAGTGGTCCACATGCGTCCATCTACCGTCTCATTAATTTAAATTA
Organism: Atriophallophorus winterbourni; assembly: GCA_013407085.1. Classification (NCBI taxonomy): domain Eukaryota; kingdom Metazoa; phylum Platyhelminthes; class Trematoda; order Plagiorchiida; family Microphallidae; genus Atriophallophorus; species Atriophallophorus winterbourni. The sequence goes on from JACCGJ010001675.1 coordinate 12,932, forward strand.
CATTCGAAAAATATTCGTAGTATTCGAAAAAACGCAATCAAGTAACAATTCAACATGGAAGCTTTCTTCAAATTTGAAGCAGAGTTTAAGCAAATGATTCACGCGATCAGCTTGCATGAACAGTTGTCGTTGGTTACAGCATTCGAGTCACTAAAACTTCACGAATGTTTAAAATGAAGTTAACATGATATTGTGGGATTTTGTTATACCCGTTTGTTAATGGCAAGTTTGGTGGCTCCTCTGAAAGTAATCTTTTCTCATACGAAAATTCACTGCCGTATTATATCTGCGTCTTGATGCTCAACTCCTCTAGGGAGGACACTGTTATTTGAAGGAGAGAGATGAACGGTTAGGAGAAAAATACGATCTGAGTTTCGAATAGCAATCATAGCTGAAAATAATACATTGACATATTCGTGTTGTCCTGACCTCCTTGAACTTCGAATAGTTTGTATGCGCGAAGTGTGTATACATTGTCTGGCTTTAAAATTAATTATAACAATAAACTTTAGTGTCAACGTAAGCAATAGCAATGTCCTTATTCGGTCATTCGCATCCTGCCGTACTTTTACTAATTTTCCATCCGTTTCAAGACGCATCGTCATTTTCTCACGATGTGTATGTTTCTCCTTGGAACACGCTTAGTTGATAAGTGCATATCGTGTGAACTCCATCAAAGCCTCTCAACATTGGGGTTAAAGGGTTGAACAAATTTTGTGTTGAAGTTCATGCTCAAGTTTTAATAAACAAAAGTATTTAATAATGCTGAGTGGGATTGTTTTTTCCTGCCCCCGTCTATTATCACAACCAGCAATTCAAGGTAAAGAACGATACCACATAATTCTAGGTGTAAACGGCTTAAACAGACAGTCAGGTTTATTCCCGGCATCGTACTACTTGAAATTGTAGAGGCTTTAACCCTAGGTTGTTCACTTCCTTGAATAGTTTCCGTGATCTGAATCTGTTGTGTTGATCTATGTTCTAAAGCGTCATAGTGTTAAACGTAATTTACACTGACTGCTGCAAACGTCAACCATCAAAAACAGACGAGCATTCAATACATTTCAGGTCTCCGTGCACATATTCCTACCCTGCCTTATGAAAAGCGGCTCTCCAAGGTGGACACCCTCAGACTGGCGATTGGCTACATTCACTTCTTACAAGAAATCATTGAGAGTCATAGCAAAATGGAAGAGTGGACCGAGGATCACTGTTCGTCCGGTGACGAGGAACCGGGTCGTAAAAAATCGCATCCAGTATCCACTAAAACCGAGCAAGCCGATACAGATACGGGAACTTCAAATACAACTCAACCGGTGGTGAATTCTCGTGACTGGAATCGACAACTCGCTGCCGGTCACCGAGTAGCAAAGAATGAGAAAAAAGTGATTTTGAATCTTCCCAAGAAAGGTGAGACTTTATATTGACCTTGAAATCTCGCGTGCGTGTGTAGTGTTCATTTACAAGGGGAACGTTTGTGAGTCCGCAATAAATGCCAGGAGAGAATCGACCTTTCCCACTCTGCGAATTCCGTAAAAACTGGCATGCCGGGTTTAAATTCGGTCGAAATACTTATTCGAAATGTGAACTTAGTGAAACATATTCCATTCAGTGAACTAAAGTGTTCTCTTTTTGCCACAAGTTGTTCTAATTTAAAACTTATACAAAGATTGATAACCAGATTTCACTTGAGGAAAAATTTCAGGATGGTGGCTAACATGCGATAACATATCATTTCTCCGTACATTCAAACACCTTGTGACCTTGACCCGTGTAAATCGTTTTATTTCTCCTGGAGACAGAACTACTCAACCGGCAGTCAGGACTTCTTTGAGTGTCAGGTGTTACCAGTCAAATGAAGAAATTCGCCGTAACAAAAATACTAATTATAAAGCAATTTTTATGTCAAGAACTCCTTTTAACGCATATCGCATACTTCGAGATCTTGTCCGCTTGGCAATCAAATTTCGTCCTGTTGAATGGAGCGTTCCGTATCTACTCGTTCCCAGTGTGAATCCAGAAAGCAGTGAATGTCAATCAACTGATCAAAAGATCCTATCTCTTGAATCGTTCATTTTTAGTTACGCGTTTGTTTCGAGTCTGATTGAAGCAGCTTTTGGAATATACGGATCACTGCGTCGTATGTCATGCCACGGAGTGTAGGATAATTAGGTGAACCCCTTGGTTACCGAAATGTAAAATTGGTAGCAGCTCGATTGTAAATAGTCAAAGTGGATCGTTTTGGGAGTTGGAATGCTGGTACATCCGGGGAATATTGGTTCCGACTGCGGCGACAACGACACATGCAAATCACAGGCGCACGCATATGTGGGTTGGAATATTCACATGACATGCAGGGATTGCTAATATATTCTAATTCGGACTTGTTGGTAAGCTAAGCAATTCGTGTGATTGTTGTCACGTATGACAAGCCTATTCGGGTCTGTCTAATAAAATGAGGAATTTTTAACTCGACAGTTGCCTTGTTGCTTTATATGAAACAATTTTGAGTGTACAATGGGAGAATAGGTTGTGAGGCAGGCTGAAGTAAACTTGTCGTCTGATTGGGTGGCAACATGAGTCTCAAACTTCTCGAAATTCGATTCCGCTATGGTGTAAAACTAATCTTGCGTTAGCATCGTACGAGATCTTTCATTCTCAAAAATTCAAATGAAGGTGCTGTGGATAAACACAGCAAATGCAAAGCACAATCCTTGAATACAGAGGAAGATGTCTTAATACGGTCGACTGTTTGAGATTTAAATCTGTTCAGTCTCAACCAACAATGGCATTGTCATTTGTATGCGCGTGATACTGCTTGAGAATAATGTCACGGCGAAATATGAACCCGAAAGGTTACTTACAATAGTTCTTCAAGTCCTGGAGCGCATTGTGACCGAGTGCAATCAAGAGCAGCTACAACGTTGGAGCATTTTGTCTTCAGTCCGGTTTTCTCTGTAATTAATCCAGTTAATCGAACCTTCCTAATACTTTAGAGTATTGGACCAATGTACACGATAAAAGTGACGTCATCTGTGTTTGTTGCGTTTATATTTGAGAAGCTTTCGAATGAGTCAAGCACGACCTATTGGTTACAAAAGTTCGAAGCCTATGGAATAACGAGTATTTCGCTGATGTCATGTCCAGATTTGTGTTGGTAGCACCCTGTTCAAAGTTATGAATACCAGGAGTTGAGTTCCCCTGCGCTAGAGCGTCACATTTTCAGTGTATATGAATGATATAGTGAATGATATCGGGTGCAATTTGATTTTGTTTGCCGTGAATATGAAAATGCAGAAGGGTGTGAGGTCAATGGACGACTGTGTCAGATTACAGCGGGATATGATCAAATTATATCGATGGTCACAGGTTAACGTTTTTCTGTTAAATTCAGGAAAGTGTGAAATGTTGCGTCGTGGATAAGCCTAACACACTCTTATCAGTTTGACATAGTTCATTTCGCTGAACCACTTCCGAAATCGACTTTCGTAAACTAATACCGGGACATCATTGTCAGTTTAAATGGCCATCATTCGGGCACCTTCAAAGTGTATCCAAACATTTGCTTGCAAACTAGTTTGAAGTTGTATTACAGGTGGTGATAAAACAGAGCTTGTAATTTTAGCGCTGTCTAGGGATGTATTTCTGTTAGACAGCATTGGATTGCAGAATGGAAAGTGGCTAAGTTCTATGTTGGCAAATACATGTCTGATAGACACCGAGTAATGATTTTCGTCCAAAAAATTCATCAATATTTTTCACTCTTGATCTCACTGATATATTGTTTGATGCAACACTAACTCTTCCGGAACCTGGCCGGGATGATACCGTGTATGATGCTGAGAATCTCATACCTCTATTCGATTCACTGGGCCTGAAACCTGTCATTTCGTATATACAGTTTTATTAATGGCTATGAGACATTATTGCAACCATTTGACAGTGCGCCGGTGCAGATATCTTCGAAACTAGCGATGACAACCATTGTGCTTGAGGAACAGTTTCGAACACATCATCTTAAATTTGCAACCTTGGCTGTACACGAATCACAAGGTTCTCAAAAGTCTGACGTGTTAACCACCGTACCATCAAGTCCCCAAAACAAGCATTCCTGGAACAAATTGAGAAGAGGCATCCATGTAAATATCAACCACGTTAAAAATATCCTGTCCGAATCAATTCTTTTTGCGTTTCACCTCGGCATTTTACCCAAACTCATCAGCTGATGTCATGCTGTTCTTGATTGACAAATCGATTTTTCAACATTCTGAGCAAAAAATCAATAGTTCATACGAACTGTGCACTTCATTGTTTGTTTTCCGGATCAGGCAGTTTGATCGACACCGTGCGTGGGTGGGGGTGCGAGATATATTGTTGTTTTTATTGCAAACAGACAGATGACCTCGATACACCAACCATTTCTTTTGTTAAAACACTGTTAAATAAATACGCAAGCCCAAACGTTTTTCAAAACGAGCGAGCATTGAGCATTATGAATGTGTAAATAGAGTTACAAAAACAAACAGTCTGGATTTAAAGCAGACCGGACTCTAAGTGAATTAGACAAATTACTCGCTTGAAAATGTGACAGGCTATGTAGTTGAACCTGGATTTATACTGCCTTAATTTCATTCTTGTATGCAGTTCTAAACATGTAGCTTTCTCCGATAACGATTAACTGGCGAGAAGTTCATTCATGAACTAACAATAAACCTCACTTCGATCAAGGCTGAAGCTACTGTTTATTGTTGGACTGCTAAGCAATCAACCGAGATATAATTCTTTTTCAAATTTGAGTTCATTATTGATATCTTTCATATCTCACACATAAATTTATAATCGCTGGCAAAATAACGAAGCAGAATTTAGCGATAAGACAAGGTAGATTTTAGGATTTGATCTTGAAAACAATCTGCGCGCTATTTCGACTAACATTGATATGTGAACAAGCATTTTTTACTTTTTGGGTTTGTAATTCAGAGTTTAGCATAGTAATATATATGACTAAATTGCTCTCAGCTTTCATGAATCATCTATAATGCGAGTATGCCATTCTTAAGGGTTAAAATCGCACCATACACCTTAGTAACAATATTTTCCATATTTTTTTTATCGTGACTGAACTAGCTTGGTCAACATTTTCAATATGAAGTAAATAAGCTTTACCGTCGATATTTATTCGACGCTTATCGCAAAACTTGCTAAAATATGATCCAAAGAAAATGTTGACGTCAAATTACAACATAGTCTAACAGGTCAGAGTTCGAACTGGTGCCGAGTCTTGTTCAAACATTCCATAAAATTTCCAGATTGTCGAAACAAATGATAATAGAACAGAAAAAGCTCATTTGCATGCATTTTGATCACACCCACCCACCAAACCAACGGTTTTCGTGGTATTTACACTCATCAGGTATGGGCAGTAGGATCAGGATCCGCATGCGCTTGAAACAGTGGAAGAACGGTCAACAAGTTGCGCTTGTATGCCACTGTTTGGTAAGGTTGGTACGACCAACCTGTTTAATCACCTGAGCCCCCCACTCATGTAGACTGAGTTTGAACCCATGACCACGAACGAAAACCCTGTGAAAATGATAATAGCACTTTTACACACTTTGCCCTTTGCGATGCTAAACGTTTCTCTCAAAACAAGGAAAGAAATGATGTGTGTTGTCTGAACACATGATCTCGCGCATTTAAAATCTCCGATTAAATTAGACAATATCTAACGCACACACATATCAATTTTTGTCAGAATGTTACTTATTGATCCATGTTTCACTGGGATTTCCCTTTCGCTCCAGTTCTACCATTCCTCTCACTCGTGGATACCGATTCATCATCCAGCAACCCTGTAAGCAAAGAGGACCGTGTTCTCATTGGTCACAGTCTCACTTGGCGTCGTGATCAATTATCGTGGACGCAACAGCGCGTCAAAGGCAGCCAGACACTTCGAACCAAGTTGTGGATACCGCGCAGAATTGACAGCAGTTTATGATCGAGTACCTGCTTTTATTGATTTTCACGCGTCACTTCACTGTGTATATAATACAAGATTGTGTTCGTTAAACGAATTGCTTTGTGATTGCTTGAAATTTGGTAGATTAACATGAGTAACGTTGAAATTGAAATAGGAGATTGTATAAATCAGACTCTGACGAAAAGAAAAACAACGCGATTGTGGATAGTTTCTTTCGGAATCCAGTTTCAAGCTGCGCAACATTATACCAATCGATTACAAAACTGAGTCCCGTGAACATGAAACGTAAAAAACAAGAAAATCAATACGTCACCTGATATAAGCTAGTTGGAATAATGTCGCAGCTTACTTGAATTTGTTCTCCGAGCTTGTTGAGTTTACATCGGACGTTTCGTTGCCAGACTAGACAACATCTTCAGCGATTGTTGGCAAATTGACTGCTCGAAGTAGCACTGACGATGGTATTTGGCCGGCCGACCACTGGTCACGTGATCGCATGTGATTGATTGATTGATTGATTGGCTGTTTTTTCGGTTCTTCGTCTCAGTCGCATCCGTGCGTAGATGTCGCCCAAGCTCACGTGTTCGTTGATCGATCGTTCACCGGAGTACCAGGCTTCGATGAACTCTCGTGCTGCTTTGTTATTAGCTCGACCCAAGATGTGGCAGTTATGCCAGTCCATCTCGTGATCTTCGTTGTCGACCCGAGCTACAAATATTCCAAACAATACTAATAATAATGTCGCATTCACGCTCAAAGAAAAACTGTGATGGCAGTAAAATATAATTTTCGAACAATATTGTAAATATTATGGCTTGGCGAGTGATTTAAATACTCGATTCCCGTAGAAAAAGGAAGGGTTTTGGATAAATAACTGAGCAGATAAATATCGATCAGACAGAAAGTGATACCAACACTCACCATTCTTAAACAACCTTTATTCGACCGAAATTGAGCTCCTTATTTTAGTTCTCTCAACGTGAAATCATTTTTTTGATGTTTAGCAGAAAACGCTCAATGATCAAAACGTTCCTCTGGAGAGATAAATGACCCTTACGTGGTTGCATCATTATCTGTTTGTTGACGCGTGTTAATTGCACAATCCTGCAAATAAGCGTTGACTTTACGATGCGCTATCGCCTACAGGTTACAATGTAATCGAAATATCTTATTAAATTTAACATGAACAGAACTAATAGTGAGAAAGTTATCCTTTTCGGCATCTCGCATCTAGCTGTACATATGCGCATAAGGAAAGTGAAAATGTAAAATGAATGTGATCAAAATTAAGCATTTAAAGAAAATTAATGCTATGTGAGATTGCTTAAACGGCTTCGGTCGAACTTCATGTTGACCAAGGTAATAACCAATGACGAACCAATTGTTTTGGACGTATAAGTTTGATCCAAATATGTGGTGGGTATTCGTACAAACGCCAGAAAAAGCATGCTTAGGTTTCACGGGGCGGTTTGTGTCGACCAGATGAGCCAAGATTCAACAATGCACCTTCCTAGAACATCTTTTATTCAGCCGACTAGACAGATGAGTCCTCCGAACTTTACGCCTACTCTAAGCGAGAACTAGCTCTCAACAGAATATTAAGATGGTAAATTTGAGTATTTTTTTAGGTGAAACAGATATAACACGGACACAGGACAAACAGTGCTGATTTACCGGACACTATTTATCATGATGAGGGTTTGGGCTTGACGATTACACTTGGATCACACTGCATAGTCCTGAAAACGTTTTAAACATGGAATCATGTGCTTCACCATCAAACAAACCTAGAAGTAATGATGAGCGTGTTCTCATTGGCCACAGTCTCAGTCGGAGTCGTGATCAATTATCGTGAACGCAATCCCGATTTATTGAACGAGCTCAGCCGAATTCTAAAGTACCGAAACACATACGAAATCATTCTATACGTACCTTCAAATCGGTGGTCTAGAAATGCAAGATTCTTGTCCATGCAAATGATAAAATAAATCGTCCAGGAAGTTGCTCACAACACTCAAGTCTAATTAAAACAGATCTAATTTTTTCAAGACAAATTCATACAAGCTTTTTTTCCGAAAACGAGTATGCCAATCGTTGTAAAGTATAAGAGAAGTTAGTCATACATTTTAACAGTTTAAAATAGAGGCCTAGCGACAAAACGAAATTATTTGCACCTGATTCAACGAAGAACTTGAAGATGTATGGAAAATGATGTGAAGAAAGAAATGGTTGCGTTAGAACACCCAGTATAGATCAAAAAGAAGGAATCTAGTCTACTGATGTTGACGTATTACTCATAACTACCAAATCAAGAATATTGCCTGGATAATTGGTATCCCACCAGTAGCGAACAAACTAAGGAATAATCGCTTGGATAAACCTAGGATACAAAATTTCATCTCAAGGTAATGCGGTCGAAAGTAATTGACATGGAAAACCTTCTAATAAATCTGAGTACTAAAGCGAGAGGTTAATCTTAACGCCAAAGAAACCGCTTGCGTTAAGACTCGTATCCAGCGACAAATTCCATGCTGCCATTTAACCATACTAGCACAAAGTATTAAAAAACCAAAAACAGAACATGATTCAGGCATCACAGTGAAAAAATTATGCTAGGTTTTTAAGTTTGCCGTATCTGTCAAATCAATTCAACAAAAAGCACGAGTCCTCACTGTTTGAAACAAAATTGTGAAATTAAGAGGGCGATTCAAAATTCAAGGTCATTCATCGCAAGTCCCCGAGATCGATTGAGAATATTTTCACGCGTGTTTGGTTTGGTTAATCAAACATATGAGTGACGGTCGATTTGTTTAACTTTTGCCAAGTGGGCAACATCCGAAATCCGACAAGGTAAATATCAATATCGTCTTCGGCAAACAACCGTAGGCTAATTAAAACTTCAAAATTAAATCATTAACTCGGTTGTTGACGAGAAGCAAATTGAAATTTCACAAGTATTTTCACACCACATATACCGAAAAGGTAAATTCTCTTAACGCTTTTTTAACTATGCACATACGAGGAGAACAAATAAGGAACGAAGTATTATAAATAGTATGAACGTTATAAAAAAGCGTTCCGGGGACAACTTTTTTGCATAAATGAACACGAAACAAGAAATACATGCTAGGCTCGATGAAGATATGCTAGTTTTAACACAGAATCACGTAGTGATTCGTGGTCAAGCACTCAAGGCGCTTATGGATGACCAAAGTGATGCGTTGCTCACATCCCCCGCACTTACACTCCACTACCGGTTTCTGGCTGTTTGCCGTCATCAGGTGGAGACAGTAAGATTAGGTTCAGTGAGGCTTGAAACAGTGTATAAATGGTAAACAACGTTATACTTGAATGCACTGTTGCATAGGGTTCGTACAACGAACCATGATGTTTAAACACAGAATCACATAGTGCTTCGTGGTCAAGCATTTATCCACTGTTTCAAGGCTCACTGAACCTAATCCAACTGTCTCCACCTGATGACGGCAAACAGCCAGAAACCGGTAGTGGAGTGTAATTTCGAGGGATGCGAGCAACACATCACTTTGTATATGTTAGTTTATTGCCTATTTAGTTTTAAAAACATTAATAATTGAGATAAAACACTTACGTTTCGAAAAAATATCAAAAAGGCTACGTAAAATGAACCTATCCGTTTTAAAACGGAAATACATAGTAATTCTGATTCAATCGGAAAAAGCTTAGAAATGCGCCATACGTATTTGTTGTTTACTTTTCCACACACTCAAGTCTTGCTTTATAGATGTTTTTCACTGAAAGGTGTTGAATGTAAGATTACATTCACTGAGGTTTAACACATAGGAAACACGGGAAAATTAACTTGGATTTACAAGACACTGTGCATCAAGTATAAACAGTAAGATTATGTTCAGTGAGCCTTGAAGCAAAATTACACATGAATGCCGCTGTTAAAAATGGTTTTTGTTCACGAGGTTTAAATGCAAAATGACAAAGTGATTCTTGGTCATGCGCTCCAGAGGCTTAATCAGATGTTATATTGTATTGTGCTCACAATCCTTATACTTACACGCCGCAAATGGTTTTGGGTTGTTTGCCATCAATAGGTGAAGACAGTTTGATTAGTTTCAACGAGACTGAAAGCAGTGGCTGCGTGATAAATTAAAAAAATGGTTTACTATTCTTCCATTGTTTCAAGCGCATGCGGATCCTGATCCTACTGTTCCTACCTGATGAGTGCAAACAGCACGAAACCGGTCGTGGTGTGTGTATGTGTGATGGAGATGAATGCAAATGAGCGTTTTTATTCATGGTCATGGGTTTTAAACCCAGTCTTCATGAGTGGGGGCTCATGTGATTGAACAGGTTGGTCGTACCAACCTTACCCAACAGTGGCATACAATCACAACTTGTTTACCATTCCTCCACTGTTTTGAGCGCATGCGGATCCTGATCTTACTGTCCCTACCTGATGAGTGCAAACATCACGAAACCGGTCGTGGGTTGTATGTGATGGAAATGCATGCAAATGATTATTTTGGTTCATGGTTATGGGTTTAACCCCATTAAACGTGTTTGGAAGAGGTTGGAAGTATAACTTAGTTTAACACTTATCCACAATTTCAAGGCTCACGTAACTCAATGTTCTAGTCTCCAAAAGATGAAGGTAACCAAAAAAGCTATATGAATTGAGGTGATCCCATATTTTTGATTTATCATAATACATTAGACAAAGATTTATATTGTCACCCTATCACTTAACAGTGAAATTCGCGCGATGCGAAAATCAGTTCATAACAGCTTCGTGGATTATTTACCATGTTACTAATGAGTAGTCAAAACAAATCAAATCAAATACATGTAAACGATTCAACCGATATTTAATCGACCTAAACGAAACCATTAGCTGAAGCTAGTAAAATCTATCTAAATGACCCATTTTCTCATTCTATTTACGCAAATATTTGTGTGAAGGAACTGGGACTTTTTAAAATTTCTTCAAGGGAGAATATCTGTTGATGTACGTAAAGTTTATTCAATGAATGTAAATAACACTTGGAAAAACATGAAACAAGAAGAATAATGCAGCTTTATCAGAGAACACGAAATTTTAACGATCATATTATACAAATTAATTGATGAGATATTTGAGATTTTAAAATGTGGCATACTATTTGTAGTATCTTCAGCTGCGCTTCCCACGAAATAGTGTTTTAGATCGAACAGTATGTTGAGAATCTCAATAGATTAACGCCTTTTAGATTATTTTTATTTATGAATAAATCTCAACGGTTTATTGGGAACGTACGAACTAATCGTGCAAGAGTCTTCGATGTTAAGCCAATAAAATGACTATCAATAAATCTGTTTAAGCTAGTACACAGCTTATGTGCTTGTAATAAATCGCATGCTAATTTTGATCTACAAAGCGGGGCTCCCACAAGTGTTTATTTGTTTATTCGATTCACTGAAGGAAATATTGTCTTATGCTTTCTCCTCAGAAACTTTCTGGTTTATGCAGCTTGGATGAACAGAGTCTTTTATTTGCGAAATATTAAGCGTATTCTTTATTTCAGTGTATACAGGCCGTTAAAATAGATAGCTTTTCTAAGATTTATACTAGTCTATTTTAGATTACCAATCGAAAGAGCAAAAATAATACTACCTTGAAAACAAACTGTACGTTGACATAAGATATTCTAGACTAAAGATCCTCTATATCTTCATATGAATTACATTGCAATCAACCCTGCTAATTTAAGAGGAAAAACAAAGCTTTTTTCGAAAATTTTTGAAAATTTCAGTTTCAGCCTAATGTTAAAAAACAACGAATAGTGTACAAATTAAACATAAAAAACATTCTCATAAAATGTACACATGATATCAAGGAGATTAATTCGACAGTAATTGTTTAATGAGTTCATTTTGACAAAGGCATCTTGATGTAAATGGGACAAAAGACCTCCGATAAAAAGACATTCTGAAAGGCGGTATGTCGTATGACGTAGAATGTACACTAGAATCGTTGCTTTGTTGAACATGTATTATTGCTTCTTTCTATATAATATTAGGAACTTGATGTGGAATTCGGCCAAAGCATAAAGTTTTGGAAAAATGTTTTGTTCGGTAACTCGTTCAGGTCTAATAACATCTGTGTGATATGACAACAAAGAAAACAGGTTTACCTGGAATAGATAATATACATCCAAACCTTTTGCATAATCTGTCTTCCAAATTGACAATACCGACGTCTGATGTGTTCAAAATAATGTTCGAACAGAGCTTCGTGCCAGAAACTCGGAAAACTCACCCCTGATTAGTCTGATCTACAAGGGAGGCGAAAGAAAATATCCGCTCAACTGTCATCCGATAGCTTTATTATCAATGCTATGGAAAGAAATGGAGTCCATCATAGTGGATGCCTTGCGGAATCATATTGAGATCCATAACTTAATCTTTAAAGCACAGAATGGATTCAGGAAAAAACGATCTTGCTTGACAAACTTGTTGTTAGCCTAAGAAGCCTAGTCTGAGCTACTGGGTGACGGCAACTCCGTGGACGTGATTTATATCGATTACTCAAAAGCTTTTGATCGTGTCAATCACGAACTGCTCTTGTCGAAACGGAATAAATGGTAAAATCTATGCATGGATTACAGAATGGTTGATATCCCGTGAGATGTACATGTGAGTGAAAAATGAGCTACCCGAGTCGATTCAAGTTGCTCGTGGTGTCCCACAAAGATCAGTCCTCGGACCGCATTTGTTTCTAATATATATGAACGACTTGCCTAATATAGTAAAGTCGCCAGTGCTTACTTTCGCTGATGACTCAAAGCTGTGGTGCAAGATAAGCTCCACAACCGATATACAGAACCTGCAACGGGATCTCAATAGGATTTATGTCTGGTTCCTAGATAACGAAGTGCCATTAAATGCCACAAAATGCTGTTTGTTATCGCTCAACAGCAAGTTGAACAACGAGTATCATTCAATTTAATTCAATTCAATTTTAATGGTCTAAAAAGCATAAAGCCTAACAAAAACCACAGAATAATATGGCAATTACGAATAA
>JACCGJ010001676.1:14367-24369 GCA_013407085.1 Atriophallophorus winterbourni
AAGGTTTTCTTTGCTGTCAGAGTTTGTTTGTTTTCTATGGAACTCCCTTCCCCCACAAATCATTTGCGCAACAAGCCTGAACATGTTCAAGGCTGAACTTGACAAGTATATGTTGACCAAACCCAACCTTGCACCTGAATACACGTGCTGACTTTCCATGTGTATAAAACATTTGTGTTGTTTTATGAATTCCCTATATTTTTAATCTGTGGTTACTGTAAAGTATTTACTTTGGGACCATTAAAATCTTTGAATTACTTTGAATTTGAAATAATTGGAAAGCATTAAAATTGTGCAAACGTTTGCAACGTGTCCACTTTGTAGGATCCAGTGGACGTAGATGTACTGAATGCTAGACTGTTATTTATGAACTAACATCGATAATGTGTTTAAGCTAGACCCCGATTCAAGATTACTGGATTCACGTGTGCCTTGTGTGTTAATATGATTAGGCAACTTTCGCAGTTCAATATTCAAAGGAGAAATCGTAGTTACAAACTTATAACCAAGCGGGCCGAGGAAGGAAAAGAAATAATTGCACAATAAAATAGCTTGTTTGAGTGAAATGTATGTTTGGGTAAATTGTTATCCAAGGGAGTATGCACATCGAAATCACTCCGATTGTTTCACTAAACAGGGAATAACGCAAAGGGTTATTCGACATGAGAGGTTCGAAGTTTTTGTTTGATTATCGGTTCGTTTGGTGGTGACACAATAGCTGATAGTACTGAGTTCACGAAAAACATACACGAACTGAATAAAATCTTATACTTTATACAGGAGTGTGCGGTATTTGGAGGGTGAGATTACGACTGTGATTTAAGGATTTATGGTTAATAAAGTTAATACTTTACAAGACCACAGGATTGCGGTATGATTGAAAGCATGTGAAAATTTAATAGTATAAAAAGAATAGAAAATATCACATATAAGACGTACTAATGATGTTCTTTTGCACGTGTAAGTCCAATTTCACTTTAAACATTGCTAGGCAAGGAGAGTCCACCACATGTTGGGGTAGGGAATTCCAAATAAATATAGCACGTACGGCGAAAAATGGCACCGACAATCAACACGGGAACTTGGAACGTAACAGGATAAGGTATGTCCGCGTGTCACTTTCCCATCACACACATCAAGCAAGTGTTTTAGTGGATGTCCTTCGGTAGACACAATTCTATAGGTCAGAATAATATCGCGTCGTATCCTCCTTTGGGTAAACTCACATAGACCCAGACGTCGCAATCTTTGGGTATACGCAACATTGCGAAGATCCCCCACTAACTTTGTTACTCTGTGATAGATTGTACCAAGGAGAGCAGTATTTTTCTTAGGCAAGGAGCTCAGACCTCTATCGCAAACTCCGTCGTATGGCGAAGGTAGACGTGAGTGGATGGGTCGCCGTACGGATCAATCCATAGGTTAGCATGCACCTTCACTCGAGAGCGATCACTCCGAGTCGAGACAGTCGATGCCTAACTGATAGGCCATACAATCCGGTAATCATTTCAGTTGCCTTATGATACATCATCTGATATAGCATAATATCTTTTCAAACCATCGCACCAAAGCTTACTCCACAAGGAACTGAATGCATGTATTCAATATCTTCTTCATTAAGAGCAGCCGTAAAGGTGCGAAAATTCATCTGAGTAAGCCAAGCATGTGGCATGTGTACTTATAGACTGCCACGCATTATAGCCTGTTTTTCAAACTTTCGCATACCCGGATAAAATGATGTTTCTCTGATGTACTCAACTCAAAGGGTTGACTGCCCAGTGCGTCTGAGAATGGGAAGGTTTTTGCATCGTGTAACATTTTGCGCATGCAGAAATGGAAGGGCAACTTGTTCTAAATTGACAACTGATTCGTTTTAGTTGAATCTAAATATACAGCTGAAATATCCTCCACAAAATTTATGTACATTCAAAGTTTTATATAATCATCAAAAATCGAGTCTCCCGTATTGATTCTGGTAAATAATATTTTGTGTATTCAAAACCGTATTGGTCTGAGCACTAACGATTGTGGTACACCAGTCAATGCTTCGATGGCGTGAAAAAGTATGCTGCCTAGTATAACTGTCACCCCGCGTTCAGACAGCTAATTTTGTAATGCGTATTGGCTTTACTAGTGTTTTGCCACAGTTCCAAAGTTCAAACTTCATTTAGCAATTCAAGGCTCACTAAAGCTAATATCTACTGTCTCCACCTGATGACCTCATACAGCCAGAAACCCATTTGTGGTGTGGAAGCGCTCTCATCGTTGCCGCTCATCAGGTATGCGTATCCGTGATGATGAAGAAGAAGAAATTGACTTTATTCGTACACACGAATTTTCAGTTGTTACAATAATTTCACCACAAATTTAAAAAATGATAAACATGTCCCGACATCGAGTTACAATTTGTCGACTGAACGATTTTTCTTGTCCGTCTTAATTGATTGACATACGTTCCAGTTTACTAGCAAAAGTTTTTGGGTCAAACGTTTCACTGCAAGTCCCGGTATCTCGTACTTCGTTCTAAAGTGCACGTCCAAATTTGACCTCAGTTGATCCGAAAATATTTGATGCATTTTACCTTTGGAGAAATTAATTGTATGCACGGCCGATTTGAAGGCCCCTGCGGTAGTTTAAAATATGGTCAACAGTGCAAAGCTGTTTACAAACGCGCGTCTCAGCTGCTACGTATACTACGGCGGATATTTAGACGTTTTCCTCCACCTGACGATGGCAAACAGCCTGGGTGGTGTGTAAGGGATGGGGATGTGAGCATCACAATACTTTGGTCTTATATACACCCGGTTCTAGACTATGCTGCCCAAGCCTGGATACTATTGCTCCAGAAAGATATTTTACTTCTGGACCACGTATATCACAGTTTTGAAAATATGCTATACGTCGAATGACTAAGACAACTGGATCTGAGGACACTTGTATAAACGAAAATGCGAGGTCATCTTATCCTTGCATACAAAATCCTTCAGTATCAGTATCACAGGGCGATGGTCGACCAAGTCGAAACGAGTGCCCAGATTCTTTCTGAGGTGTGCTTGAAAACACCCGCCACTACCAGGATTGATTCGTAGGGAGCACAGGCGCGTGTAACTGTGAATGGAAGAGGTCTCATCACCGAAAGGTGAGAGAGTTAATGTTCAATGTACCCTGAATGATTTATTCCACCTTCGAACTTCCAGCAACATCCGTGGTCATGGTTGCAAGTTGGAAATACCACACTCTAAACGGAACTGCCGCATGCATTTTTATTCGGTGCGTGTTTTGTTTGGAATTCCATACCTGTCGATTTGGTAAACTCAGAGTTTAGCTATAATCAAATTTAAACTTGACTACATGAGAGCTCATCCTAATTTTGCCCCAACTATTAGTAAACTATCCCAGTCATAGGTTCGTTAGAGAAGTATATCGTTATTTGCGACCAACAAAACACGGCCATTTTAAGCATTTTTCTCGTCGATCCATACCAGTGATTCTCTCTTCGTACGAACCGTCACTCTTCTACGGCTTAAATCTGAGCAACCGTTAGCGGCGTAAGTGCAGGGAATGTGAGCAACACATCACATTGGTCATCCATAAGAGCCTTGAGTGCTTCACGAAGAATCAGTTTGAACATTGTGGTTCGTTGTACGAACAATATACAACAGTGGCATTCAAGTTTAACTTTGTTTACCATTTATCCACTGCTTCAAAGCTCACCGAACCTAATCTTAGTCTCCACCTGATGACGGCAAACAGCCAGTAACCGGTAGTGTAATTGTAAGGGATGTGAGCAACACATTACTTTGGTCATTTAAAGTACTTTTTTGTGTAAGCGCATTGATACACGACACATCCTAGCACTTATAATTCGCTCGACTGTTTGCAGTCATCAGACGGAGACCAGACTTACAAACGAAAATAACAATTGAGGAACAAATTAAACTGGTCAACCAAAAGCCCTAGAATGAGAATTACTGAAGCCGTTGCTTTGTTTATAAACGAAACTCAACCACAGATGATCAAATTAGTCTCAAAATGTTATCCCAAATGAAATGCCTGCGTTGAAAAAATTATGATGTAAGCTATGATTGCCAGTTATCCATGTCATGTGCATAAAACCGTTACTAAGCTACGCCTACCAAATCTAAAATTGGGTGAGTAAAGAATAAGTGATGAAACCAATGTGTGGCCCTAAAGAGGGCCGTGGTCACGTTCTCCGTGTAGCAGCGCGAACTGCTCGTTTACTTCTTCTTGGGGGTCTTCTTCACTGCCTTCTTAGGGGTCTTGGGCTTCTTGGAAGGCGCAGCTTTCTTTGGCTTCGCGGCAGCTTTGGGCTTAGCGGGGGCCTTCGCCTTTGCTGGTTTCGCGGCGGCCTTAGGCTTCTTCGGTGTGGTTGCCTTCTTTGGCTTAACAGTCTTGGGCTTCTTCGGGGCCTTCGGTTTTGCTTCAGCCGTTTTCTTGTCAGCAACCTTGAAACTACCTGAAGCGCCTTTGCCTTTGTTGCCAACACGAACTAGAGCACCCTTTTCAACGGCGTGGACAAGGGATCGACGAATGTGAGGACCCAATTTCTCGACATCGACCTTGTAGTTGGCAGCGATGTATTTCTTGATGGTAGAAAGAGAAGTACCCTTGCGATCCTTAGCAGCCAAGATTGCAGCTTTAATCATATCAACCACTGGAGGGTGATTGGCCGGGACCTTGGGCTTGCTGGTCTTAGGTTTCTTTGCAACGGGTTGTGCTGATGCAGCCATGGAGGTGTAGAATATTCGTTGCCGCAAACGGAGACGAGAACAAAGATTCGGTCGATCCGAACAACCACTATCTGTATTTCCTTACCACTTCGCAATCCATTATGAGTATTGACCAATAGGAATGTAGTATTGACATCAAGTTTTGAAAAGTCAATAATGATTAACCAATAGGAATTGAGAAAATTTAGAAAGCACTTTGTCATGGCCTTGCGCCTGCGTCTCGTCGATCGACTCCAGCGCGCGCAAATTTGTTTGAGAATTTTTCAAATAATATTTTTGAATTATTCAACAATAAAAAGTAGTGTAATTGGTACTAATTAGGAATTTTTAAAGCGTGTGCCATATATCTGCGACCTGATTGGCTCGGGCGATCTCACCGTTGTCCCGATACGAACAAATCAATTAATTTTGAGGATTAAAGCTACTATTGGATAAAGCTAGCACGACAAACTTGTTCAATCACATGCACCAACACATGTTGGCGTCAAATAAAGTTGCGTGCATGAACAATCAGCGCTAATTGAGTTTTTTATCCGCTTAATTCCCAGAGTGTCTGTGCCTAATCTTCGTATTTACAAGCTTTTTAGTTCCACCACTCTTTAAGATCTTAACCCTTAACTGCCCAATGTAATTTCTAAGCTGAATACGCTATTCGTCCATCTCTCGCAAACTCTCGATTCACACTGGCGTTATATGCCCGATGACTGCTGTATCTCTGTATCAAACTGGTACTAGACTTGTATTGAACAAGTAAAAACACAAAGGAAACGATTTGAACCGATCACTGTTTATTTATACAACTTTTAATTAGCGTACCGAATTCGGTACTGAGGGCAGCAAAGGGTTACGGAATTACAGTTAAACACTCAATGCTTGCTGTCGATGTTGATGATATAGTATTGGGCCATTTCAGCTTGACGATTTTAGCTGTTGTTTTTCAGGCTACAATCCTGTCTACTATCCAAACAGTGTTTCGAACATTCCACTTGTTTGCGCAGAATTGCTCACATTGGCAGCACCACGCTGGCGATATTTAAAGCGAATTTGGACTTACACATGCAAACGAACGTCATTTTATATTTCATCCATTCATTTCATATTTTACTCATACATAATATAATTTTTCACCTTTTCATTTATACCGTAATCCCTTGGTGTTGGGAAGTGTTAACTTTTCCCTTGAATGCCGTTAGTCAAACATTAACTGACACCGTCTCCGTGAGGTGCGACATGTTCTGCGCATGCTCAAATCTGGACCATATAAGATTGTTTAATATCACCGTTCACCCTGAAAGGGATCTTGAAAACATCTTACTATCCGCTTTTCTCCTGCGTAAGGAGCGTTCAGAGACCACTGCAAGGATCTTCGCTTATGTGCCCTGGTGGGAAAGGGCCCGGAACTCCCTGCAACAACACCAAACAAAGCAGAGGGATGATCGAATTTTAATAATTTTGGGAGTCCCAGAAGCTGATGAAGCAACCGATAAAGTAGTGCAGCGCAAACACGGTCAGATACAATGGAGTGATATACTTGACTTGCATGATGTAGCTGTGATGGACAATTTTCGCATCCCCAAATCTACGAATTATAAGTGCATCGGTCCTAAGCCCCTTAAAATAACTTTCTTGCCGCAGACTAATGCTACGAGAAATTAGACTAAGCGCACCGAAACTTCATATTGGACAGATAAATGCACCCCGAAGTCCAATAGAATCATCAACAAGTCAATCAGTACTTGACGTGTCAGAAACAAATGCAGCCGATACTATAAATCACTGTATTCCATCAGTACAACCTCAAAACGATCAGGCATCCTTACAAGCAAAAAACCTCTGGAGTCTTCACTCCGCTAGCCTACTTCCCCACACCGCATTCTTGTTGAGAAAAACAACCCAAGAAATGCATCTACACTACGCAAAATGTCTCGGAAACAAAATGCTCCAGTATAAAAACGTTACTTCAAACTAACACTGTCTTTAAATAAGCAACACGTGTCCAAAATTTACTCAAACGGGTATTTGGGAAATTTTCGACCAAGGATCATGAATACATACTTGAGACCAGTCATGGTTGTAGTAGACTGAAGACTACAATAATGTCCCCAAGAATGTAGGAGAACAAGCACAGGAGATGGAACAATTATCCCTGTAGCCAAAACATGTACGCAGGTACAGTTGAAGCAATCACGGAACACGAATCAACGGAAAATGTATATCAAAGTCAATTGTTAGGTACAGTAAAACAATGTTGTTACATGGTCCCCGTGGCTCAAGAAGGATGTTGAACTTATGCAGCGAATCTATCACCGCTTAGCAAAATTAGTTCTCGGCATCCGAAATAAACCTTAAAAAGAAAGGATAGCTCAACTGAATCTCTTCGACTTTCCCCATCGATGATTCAGAGGACACCTTATGTTACTTTACAAAACCCCGAACCATCCCTTATTCACGAAGGGATACGAGGAATTATCGGACCCATGAATATGTGCTGGTGGTACCCCATTCCCGCCTGAACTGTAGAAGGTATTTTTACTCTGTCTGATTTACTTGGAACAGTTTACCATCTACCGTTGCTCACTCCACTAGCTTGCATGACTTTAATACCAAATTAGGCAAATGTTTATTGAATTATTCGTTTCCCGAACACTTATATACTGCTTAATCTAATTCCTTATCTTGTTTATACACTTACATTGCAAGTTTTATCATCCTATGGTTGTTCATAGATTATATGCAGGTGAAAAGCTATGCTTTACAAGATCCACAAAAATGTACATCGGGTCGGATTGCAAAAGATGTCAAAATATTGTTAGATTATTGTCAAACATAAAAAACATACTTGTCCATGTGGATATCTAGTGATTTCTTGAAAATTTCAACGGTTCCAGATTGTATGTTGTTCAGCCTGTTGCTTTTTAGACCATTAAAAACCTGGAACCATTATATTTAGCATTTTTTTTAAACAAAGCCATACCGCGCACTGGCATTGAACTTGAAACGACTGACTACTAGTTAAGACGCTCTTGGCTGGTTGATGCGCAAAGGCTGACTCAACACATTGACATTATCTTCAGGGACAGCGTTACACCGGAATCATGTGCCGAGCGCATAGCTAACTTACAACCGTGACATGTTAAAATCCTATAAAGATGGGGAAAAGCGGGACCTAAAAACCTGTAGAAGATTAGACAGACACGAGGATATGGTGCCCCCGAACAGCAATGGATGCACATCACAACGGGGACAGCATTAGACGTCGCAATGATTCTAAAATTAAAGAAGTTAGCGAAGGGAATTCGAAAAATCCATTAAGAACGGGAAATATAAACAAGCGACGCCCGTGCTTACCAGGGCATAGTCAAATGTAAACAATGTTTTCGAGCAAGCACTTTACTGAGCTGATGAAACTGGTTACCGATACACAAATAGCCAAACCAAATTCTGGAAATAACTGGGTAATCAATTTATTGTGGTGCTCATATCCCCATAGTAGTGTAGAAACGCTTTTACTTTCCAAAACCACTCCCATCTAAGCTAGTATAATACTTGCATGAATAATCTGCTCCCCTATTAGCCGAAACTGAACAAATTCAAACGAATGTTCCTAACCAAAACTGAGGCGCTCAGATTCATAGCACTCACAATCCAGCATCACCAGACAGAACGGGAATCTTACATAATCCATGCACAATTTCTAACCGGAAAACCGCTTAATTTCAAACAATTCAAAATGTAGTCATGATACAGAGAACAGATTGAAATCTGTACCATAATAAGGCAAAATTCTAATACGATGTAGCTGCAAACGCGCGGCTTAGAGCTTGCGTCGATAGTTACAGAACAACCTACTTCACCATTGACGGTGCAGAAAAATACGGCACAAATTACTAAGCCAAACATTCAAGGTACGCATACCAACCAAGATTGAAATCAGATAGTGGTGGCCCTAAAAAGGGCCGTTTTGGCGTTCACAGGGTAGCAAAGCGGCCGGCTTAGGCACGCTCTCCACGAATGCGGCGAGCTAGCTGGATGTCCTTGGGCATAATAGTGACCCTCTTGGCGTGAATAGCGCACAAGTTGGTGTCTTCGAATAGACCAACCAAGTAAGCCTCGCTAGCTTCCTGCAGAGCAGAAACAGCAGAACTTTGAAAACGCAAGTCAGTCTTGAAGTCCTGAGCAATTTCACGGACAAGACGTTGGAAGGGGAGTTTGCGGATCAAAAGTTCAGTGGACTTCTGGTAACGACGGATTTATCGGAGGGCGACCGTACCTGGACGATAGCGATGGGGCTTCTTGACACCACCGGTAGCTGGTGCGCTCTTTCTTGCGGCCTTGGTGGCCAGCTGCTTCCTTGGGGCTTTCCCACCAGTGCTCTTACGTGCGGTTTGTTTCGTACGTGCCATTACTGTGAACAACGATTTGCTAACTGTTATGCTACCAATATATAGGAAAAATTGTGTAACTATGATTGGCTGTTTAGAAGGAAAGCTAATACAATTGTGATTGGTTGAAATTCTTAGAAATGAAATAACGTATAGGCAGCGAAAGATGTGCTTTGTGCGATGCTCCAATAAAAATTAGGCTAAACAACACGTGAAGTTTCTAACTTTGATGCTAAGATCGAATATAATAATAAAAATTGGTTTTTTGTTTGAATGCATTGCTAATTTAAACAAATAGTTTAACAAACTACAATTATTTCACATATCATATATCAAATATTCTAATAATTTTATATAAATTATATATATTTATTTATTTGGATTTTATTTATTTTATATATTTATATTTAAATTTTAATTAAATTAATCTTTTTATATTTAATTTAAAATAATGATCATTTCACGAAAGCAATTTTATTGCTTGATTTGGCAAATGTGGTGTAGCACGAATGAAATTTTATATATTTAATCAATTGTAAGATGCAAAGTCATTATCAAATGAGATAATTCATTACTATTTTTCTGAGAAAATTAATGGCTTCGAGAAATCAGAGTTTATAATTTGTTCAGTCTTATATATTTTATCATCTTAATTACAAGTTAAGTAACAAATTTATTATTATTCTATAATAATGCAAGTGAAGCTTAATGGTCAGTTCAGTTCAGTTTGCACAGGAATATATGTGGCAGAGTCGCCAATCGAGCGTCCAGAATACTTTTGGTGGTGAGCTAAAAGAGCGTCCACCACTTCGAATAGTAGGTTCAATATTCTTCTGGTATGACTTTGGCTAGAATGCAACAGAAAAACT
>JACCGJ010001677.1:0-32434 GCA_013407085.1 Atriophallophorus winterbourni
ATAATAATAATAATAAAAATAATAAAAATAATAAAAATAATAATAATAATAATAATAATAATAATAATAATAATAATAATAATAATAATAATAATAATAATAATAATAATAATAATAATAATAATAATAATAATAATAATAATCATAATAATAATAATAATAATAATAATAATAATAATAATAATAATAATAATAATAATAATAATAATAATAATGTATATTCTTGGATACACCAAGTCACGTCATGGATGATCATGAAAGTAGCACGTATACTAAGAAGGGTCAATGGTTGGTTCTCTGCCTAATTTTCCGTACTACCATGTGACATAAGTGTGGCTTTTATCTGTCGATGGAACCGTTCAACAAGTCCGTTAGCGCAAGGATGGTAAGCTGTTGTTTTTATGTGATTAGCACCTAGAACAATAGCTAACTCACGGAAAAGGTTGGATTGAAACTGGGATCCACGATCCGTAGTAATAGTTGAAGGGACACCATAATTGCTGATCCAGTTTTGCAGAAACGTTTTCGCTACGGTTTCTGCTGTAATATCGGTAATAGTGATGGCTATAGGCCAGCGGCTGAAACGGTCGACACAAGTGAAAATGTATGTGAAACCATTAGAGACAGTCAGAGGACCGACAATGTCGAGATGAACAAGCTGAAATCGTTGAATCGGTGGAGGAAAAGATCCTTGGGCACTGAGAGTATGACGCTGCACTTTGCTGCTTTGATACTGGATAAGGCTTTGGTCCAATTTTGAATATCCGCGTGCATTCTAGGCCAAACAAAGCGATCGGGGATTAACTTACGAGTAGCACGAATAACTTGGTGGGAAAGGGAATGAAAGTGGTCAAAAATGGACTTCCTCAGTAACATTTGTACTAAAGGACGGGGATGGTCGGTGGAAAAATCACATAATAAAGTCAAACTCGAATTGTGGATATGGATAGTTTAAACTCTAAGGGATGAGGTAGATTGATATTGTTGTAAGTCACTGTCATGTTGCTGAGCCTCTGCTAATTGCTTGAGATCGAAATTCGATCGACTGATTGCAGTGAGTTGCATGCGAGAAAATGCATCTGCAACTGTGTTCGACGAAGCAGACAGAATACGTATATATTTCGTAAATTGCGAAATATAGTCAAGTTGACGTATCTCACGGGGTGAATATCTATCAGCTATAGCAGACAGGGAAAACGCCAGGGGCTTTTGATCAGTCCAAACAGTGAAATTGCGGCCTTTAAGTAAATGGCGAAAATGGCGAACAACAAAATATATACCTAACAACTCACGACCAAATGTGCTGTAACGTGTCTGAGCTGGTTGGAGATGACGGGAAAAGAATGCAAACGGTTTGACAACACCGTCAATACTTTGCTGGAGGACAGCACCAACTGCTGTTTGGGATGCATCAGTGGCAAGCGAAATTGAAGAATGAGGATTCCTAGACATGTAGGATAATTAAGATGCTTCATTCCATGCGGTCTTCAATCTTTGAAACAATTCGACAGCATCAGCATTCATTTTAAATTGTCGCTCATTTTCACGTAACAAATCAGTAATTGGTTGAGATATGTTAGCACAATCGGGAATGAATCGTCGGTAGTACTTGACTAAACCAAGAAATTGACGTAACTGTCGAAGAGAATTGGGACATGGATAGTCGTTAATGGACGAGAATTTATCGGGCAAGGGGCGAATGCCGTTTTGATCGACATGATGTCCTAAGATTTCAAGAACAGCAACACCAAACAGGCATTTTTCTGGGATAACCACCACGCCAAACTGTGAAAGAGGCTGAAATACCGAACGCAGATGTACTACATGTTCCACTTGAGACGAACTAGCAATAAGAACGTCATCAATGTATACACGAACAAAAGATAATCCTTGGAAAACTTGGTCCATGAATCTCTGGAAGGTTTGAGCAGCGTTGCGTAAACCAAAAGGCATTTTTAGAAATTCATAAAGACCAAAAGTTGTAGTGATGGCTGTTTTCGAGATATCTTCTTAGGCGACAGGTATCTGGTGGTAAGCACGCACCAGAACCAGTTTGGAAAACACAGTCTTTCCATGCAAAGAAGGTGCGAAGTCGCGTATGTGGGGGATAGGGTAACGATTGGGAACAGTAAGTCTGTTAAGAGCACGGTAATCTCCACATGGACGCCAGGCGTCAGCTTTACTCTTCTCAACCATATGAAGGGGGCGTTTTGGATGGCCGTATGATCCCAAGTTCAAGCATGTGTTTAAACTCACGCTTTGCGACATCGAACTTGTTCGGAGCCAAACGATGGTGTCTGTTAAACACTCGAGGACCACGGGTCAGAATGTGGTGTTTGACATCATGTTTAACAGTAGTAAATTGCGAAACCGGCCAAAAAACGTCGGAAACGTCTGTCGGTAAGTCACTGAACGCTGATGGGATGTCAGGGGTAAGTACTCGAATGTTTCGGATTTGGGAATCACTAAAGTTACCAAACAAATTAATCTTTGCTAAATTGTCAATAAGCTTATGTGTAGCTATGTTGATCGAAATATCAAAATGAGAAAGGAGATCTGCACCCAGAATTGGTACTTTGACATCGGCGAGTGTGAAAATCCATCAAAATTTATGTCTGAGACCTAATTCGACAGAAAGTGATCTTTTACCGAAAGTAGAAAGTTTCGTGCCGTTTGCTGCCTGTAACTTCAACAAAGACGGGTTCTTGCGTTCCATATTGGATGGTGGAATGACGCTAATTTCAGCACCTGTGTCGATGAGGAATCGCATTTAAGTGGCCCTGTCAGTAACGTAAAAGAGACGGCTTTGAAGGGTGCAAGACAGAGCTGCCGTATCTACTGTCTGGCTTCGCGGTTTCCCTGCTTGGACAAGTTTGATTATAGCGCGGTACTCCCCCAACTACATTCTCCTAGTCCTACGACCATCAGAGGTTCCACACGGAGAAAAAGGATTGACCCTTTGGCAGTGGTGGGTGCTTCTCCGCAGATTTCCACCGAAAGAAATTCTGGACGCTCGATTGGCTTGTCAGCCACTTGATGTCCTTTGCCTACTGAACTGAACTGAACTGAACTAAAGTTTGCTAATTCTCAGAAGAGGTCAAAATTTAGCATGAAAGGTCGCGGGTGTGGCTCGTATTTAGCATTCCAGCTTTCAATAGACCAATCCAGTAATTAATAGAATGCATTTTAGGGCAAATATGGTAATATTGAGTAGCTTTAAATGGAGGTGTCAACTTGAGATTTTTTGGGAGAAATGTAATTGCCTGGATTATTATCTCCAATATATACTGCGTGGCATAATACTGACCCTAATCGTTGTGTAACATATAACGTTGGGTCGAATAACTGAGGCGTCCGCAAGATGATTCCAGCGCATTTTGGGAAGATCTAAGTGGATAAACAAATCTTTCTATGAATTTACTTTGGATTTAAAAAATTGACTAATGATCTCAGTCTCACAAAAAATACCATGGCGACTTGGGCATTTGCCAAACTTTTGTTCGAATTACCATTTTATTTATTAGGAATTATATGCAACAGGAATATGCGAATTTCAAAATCCTCATAATCCTGAATCTTTTTGATTTCATCCAATAAAATATCATTAAATAAGTGATCCACATAACTTGATGTATCTGATTAAAAACTTCACAAAATATTGCAAGTTTTAATCAGTAATCGTGGAGCAAAAATCACACCGCTCGCGTGATTTCGCGACACTTCAAACTTTGTTAAAGTTGAGCGTGCGAAAATCACACTCAAATCTTCGAAAACTTACTCACAAGGATAGCTGTCAAAGTAGCGTTTCCTGCTAAATTTAACGTAGTATTAATTTTTGAACATCATGCGCACACAAAATGTTCAAGGCGTCTTGACCTAGAAAATATTCTGCGAAAAATTGATCTCATGTTTTTTAACTGAGGTTGACAGTGAGTTCTGCAACATGGAGATAAAATTGAAAAAATAATGAATGTTATAGATACGATTATGAGATTCTGAAAAATTGGAAATTGTTAGTGAGTGATTCTGTACAAAAAAATATAAAAATGTTTTATGGATCATTCATATATATTAATACTAGTCTAAATTTGTGTCCGTGAATCTAATTAGAGCTATAATAAAACCAGAATACATGGTATACGATTTAGCGAATCAGCGATATAGACTCGTCTGACCAAACTTACTTTTGGTTTTCCCGCGTTGCACTCTGTGATCCAATCAAATTCACCATATATTAGTGATGAAAATATTTCGCTTATTCATCATTGTACATAACCTGGTTTTGCTAGTCAGGTTAAAAGAAATTTAACAATCAGGTAAATGTAAAAATTAGTAAACAATTAAATGGAAATTCCATCGTTTTATAAATTCTGTTGACTTTTTTTTTAACACGATTAGAGTTAACTAGAAAACGATATAATAAATCGAAATATAACTAGGACAGTTGTTCCGAATATTTTGTAAACATGTTTTAAATTGTTCCTTTTGCGGACAGAAATTTTTGATGCAGATAGCTCAAGTTTTCCCGTTTATTCACGACCTCAAAACCAGTGCGGTCAATAATGTTTTTATCTCATCAGAAGCCAATAGAAATCCAGAAACTCCGATTAATCGTTGGTTTGTGGATGCCACATTTGGTAGAATTCGTATAATATTGTAGTAAGGTTGTAACCATAGATCAGTCGCATCGAACAATTTAGCAAACAAACAAAAATAACCCAAATCAAGTAAAAGGTTCGTGAAATCGTTGGCAGTTTTATCGAATCGGAAGCTAGTGTGTATCTATATACATGACCGTGACTTTTAATCCATGCTCATGTGTTTGGGCACACGCGATTAAACAACTTGTTCTTACTAACATTTTCCAGACCAAGAACTGAAAACTGTAGGGCTTTGTAAGAGGTTTCGTTTTCATAAGACATCACATAAATGCTAGGTAGATTTGCGTCATGGAGGTAGCTTCGTAGCCGTGTACAGGTACATCTAATAATGCCAACCTCCTACAACTTGCTCGCCTTTATAGAATGGTACGAGAAATAAAGTGCCTTTGAAATGTTCAATTTGGAAGATTGAGCATAAACGCCCTCATCCACTAACATCAATTAGTAGTTTATTGTCTCCAGTGTGTTAGTGCGGTAGAAGTTTATAAACGTTTGTTTACAATCTTGAACTTCCAATATATTATTTCAGCAAGCTCGCCAAGAAACGTGTCGAAATAATTGCAAAACAAAGGACCAAAAAGCAAAATAACAAACACAATTACTGTTTGTTAGCACCCCAAATGTTTTATGTTAAAACAAACCCAAATATTTTCCATGACACAAAAACTGAATAAGCGAAGTCTCATTTATTCATACCTCTGTGCGTTTGGGATCTAATATCATGCACCACTAGGCTTCCGTACAATATGTTTACCAAATTAGGGGAATTGATTCAGTGATGATATCATCAAATGAAGTTAATCTATCTGAGTTCGAAAACGTTTTGCCCATAACTACTTATTATTCAAGACACGTCATTTGTCAGAATTTTAATTAATTAAGTAATTTACACTTCAAAAATATTTCAGTCCATGCGTTGGGGTTTCCATAAGAATGTGATTGGAAAAATAAATTTCACGATTTACCATTGCGTAAGTAATAGTTTTCAGCGAGAAATTTGATCTCATACGTTTCTGCATTTGTACAATGTGCTAAATAAAACAGCAAATATATAAATCCGCATTATTGGGAAAGATGTAGTCAAACATTATTATATAATGTCGAGGTATATTAAAGAAACATTATGAGAACAATCTTGGTATCAGTAATTTTAAACTCATTACTCAAACATGCTTTAGATTAACATAGTCGTTATGTTTAAATTACCATTTGAATTTGCGATGAATCACATGTATCGTACTCCCAAACATTTATATAATTTGCGATCTCACTTTCTTTGAATGAATCCATGTGGATTTTTTCTATATGAGTTTTCATTGTATTTGACAATCAATTGAACGCCTGAATTAGACTGACGCGCAAAATTCCTAGGTATATTAGAACCCGAACAGGATTTGTCTATAAATGCAGTACTGTATTGAGGCAATCAAAATATAGTACAAACATACATCAATTATTTGGGTCAACCGGCTCAAAATCCGGGCCAATATCAAAAAAACATATCGAGCACGTATCACGTTACGCACAGGAGTCCAAACGGGAAAATCGCACTGATAATTTGAGTCAGAATATTCAAAGAGAAATAGTAAAACAAAAGGCAGTAGGAAACAAGAAAAATAGGATATTGCTTGGATACCAAAACTCACATGAAATATAACAAATAGATGTTGGAAGGTGAAAGGATCCGACACCGCCACTCAAACCCACCTTCGCTTTCTAACAATTATCATCTTCCAAAAGTCATACTCGGCGTATATCTTGTTTGCGCTTCTCATATTCAGTGCGCAGAAATACTTCACGCACATGCCGTCTGCGTCCGATATGATATCCCTTTTCTAGGAACCGCGTGATGCATTCTCGTTCTGGCAGAGAACATATTTACGAGCAGCAAAAATTACTCCTGTAATGCTGTTAGTCAAATCAGGACCCGGATTTATGCAATGGATCAAAGAAATTCCATGAAATTTTTCCGCGAATTTAATCACGCTCCCTAACTTTCTGGGTTTCTGTATATTCAAAGCTGGATGATGTGGAATGCAACAAATAATTTCATCAGTTGCGAGCATCAGTTTTGTTACGTGTCCTTCACTGAGGTAATCTCGCAATATTTCATCATATTTTGCCTTCAAAAAACAATCAATGAGCAAGCGACACTTCAAATACGGAATTTTTAATACAATTCAAAATCTTTCATTGGGATACGAATTAGCTTGAGATCAGATAGGTGATTCAATTGTTTCAATAATGACCGCTCAGGAATAGACACCTTTTTACTGACAGATAATTCATTACGTGAGCCTGGTGAATATTTTCCTTGGTACAATCCTGCAGCGACTGAATTGCAATGACCGTGACAGTAGTTTTTCGTTTATGTGTGTCATGCACCGAAGTGACATCAAATGTAGGCTTGTTTACCTGACAGCACCAGTTTTTCGGCTAAATCAGCTATCACCAAAGTTGCGTCAGAGCTATTATCCAAAAGGTTAACCTTTGACAGTGCGATGTAAGATGTTGTGATGTTTGCCGTTGCATCCACCCTTTCCACAACTAGTAGCTATTCTGAAATCTGCTGCCTTGTGACTTGATAGAAGGCAGTCAAATCAAAGTTTAGAGTTTTTAATACAAATCACCTTTTTAACGTGAGGTAAGCTATCAAACACACTACATTTTTGTAACATATGCGTCATGGTGTACTCTGAGCATCGATATGACACAGTCGTTGAAATTACATTCATTCGAACCTTCCTAGTATTTACATTCATCAGTGAACTAGCATTGAATTCACGGCCACGTGCTAAAGTACCGAAACAAATGGTAGCAATTGAGACCTGTCTCTCTAAAAAACTGACTAAGTCACAGAAAGGTGGTTCCTCGTCATATTGAATTATTTTGTCCACGCGCTAAGCCCACTTGTAACGCAAATGTTTACGTAAACGCTTAACGATTAGCTTCAAATGTTTCATGTTGTTGAGCTCACCTAAGCAATTCAACTGACCAAGTGAGAGCTCGCATTTTTTGAAGCGAATCAATGTCATTCTGACTAATGATGTCGCCATTGAGAATCTCTGTCAAAAATGACGGGACAATAACATGTGTGCGACCAAATTCCGTCTTATGGATGCGTCGGGCCTGATAATATCCTTCACTTTATGGGAGGTAAACACAATGTTCTATAACGTCCTTCGCAGTACCCCTGTTGTTATGAAACAAAAACATTTTTTGCAGGTATCATCAGAAATGCAGACTTTGATAATCATCTCAAATGCCTTGACGATTTTGCGGAATTCCATCGCATTAGCATCTATCTTATATATGTCTATCTTTACGTAATCTATCTCTACGCATGTAAGAATACCGCGTTGAACCATATGCGTTCATCGGCATCTCACGTAATGCTGCGTTACTCAATTCAGGACATTCGTAGCCAGATTCAGATGAATACAATGGACTGGGAGTATGAATAGGCATTAAGATCGGGTCGGATTCATTATAATTTTTTCTATCTTCATCGGATGAATCAAATTTGCGCTGCGTCTAAGAATAGCTAGCTTTTTTAATTCAATGACCAATTTTTCCTCGTTTACGTCTTTAATTAATTTACGACGGCGTTTCTTTTGACAATCAAGCTCTCTAGATTCAACACCTTCAATATCACCTAAACTAGAAGGAGGGTGCTGGTTACGTAAAGTTAAAATGGCGCAGTTTAAAGGAAACTTAATACAAACATCGTCTAAGGAAGGTATACGTACGGGAATATGCACAGATTTATCAGGAGAATTACAAAAATAGTAGAAAGTTCATAAACGTAATCGGGGTTCAAATTAAGGTCATTCAAGTAGCTGGACGAATTTTAGTCCTTGTTATATGCATAGTTGTTGGTGAGATATTCTTCTTCTTGTGAACCAATTGACGAGCCAAAAATACAGCGATGATCAACGGATTCTCCACGTAATAAAATTAATTGAAGACATTTGATTTTATTTGACGATCATTGAAACTTCCCAATTTGAGTGACGCGATATTTTGATATCACGTTGCTGTATATAGCGTGACTGAATTCTTTGAAGTTAAACTCGATTTGCTGTTCACCGTTTTGTCGGTTACAGCCTTTTTTTAAACATTTTTGAAATTTCAGATTCAGACTAATTTTAAACAAATACACACAGACAATCGCGAAAATTGCGCAGAAAATAATATTCAATTTGTAAACTTTTGAAAGAAGTGCCTTTAAATGTGGTGCTCAATAGCATAAAATATGAAGCGCAATACAAGAGAACATTAAATTATGATTGACTTAACGCCGATAAAACGGAGACAAACGCGTAAAATGTAAGCTTTCTAATTCATATATGTTGATAATTTAGATGATTCGTCTAAGTAAGGTAGTCGTATATGGTAACGTCTAGATACTTGCAATGTTTCCCTCTAGTCAGTTCTGTGTGATTAATGATTGATAAAGTGGTACTACAGTTATTACTTGACTACGTTAACCACGCAATTCAGTCAACACAAATTCACTGATTCATTGATGGACCTCTTTATTAATACCAGGTACGATTTTCATTTTGTTTTATACGCATGCGTTTTCTACCATGTTTTTCATAATGATTGACACAATGCAGAATCCACAAATGACTGGGTAAAAATGCGGCATGTAAGCGATTGCTTATGCAAACCGCTTATGAATCTCGATGTATATCGAGAGGTATTCCTCAATGGCTAATATGTTGATTGTCACATTCGGTAGATCTCGAACATGGATGTAGATTGCAACGCATAATTATTCAAAAATTTAAGATCGAATAAACAATCTGAATCAAGAATTACAATCTCTCACTTGAAGCTAACAGCGATAGATAGTAATCGAACAAGCGATATGATTTACGTGATTAACGATTTGTAGGATCTATTATACCCAGATTGCAGACGACGATCAACACAGTGGCTCAAAGTGAGCGCTCGAAAGCATAATATGTTCAACTGATCTTTCAATGTCAAGATCTTTTATATCTCATTTTGAAACATCTGTATATCACAAATGCTGTCCACATTTGAACATGTCATATTACGGAGAATTCTTTAAATGAACCTTTCTGATTCTGTACAAATGACCAAACAATAGTAAATGGCGTTTTCGTAGTAGCGTGCTCTGTCTACCAGCTTTAGAAAACAAATGAATATTCGTAATTATTCCAATCAAATATATGTTTAATTTACAGTAGATGCTTCTTAAATATGAAACATTAAGTTTCGTTTAGAGACTAGTTTTCATCTTCCAGGTTTTAGTGCTGTAAAGAGTTTAGTACGAACGCTCTTTATATATAGTCTATTTCAACATACGTATAAACTAGAACTCAATCGAAATAAAACGGCATCAGCTTTGTAAATCTTCTTCTTATTTTTTTGGTCTAGAGAAATGTTAGCATCAAACGTTTATCCTACATATGTGGAATGTTGTACTTATTCAAGCTGAGATTTTTGCGATATTGACGATGTGAAGCAATAGATCCGTTTGACAACAAATTGTGTGTACATCAAGCTACGTGTTTGCCCAGAAGCCTTCCATGCTAATGAGAAACAAACAACTGGTGTAGTTTTGGGGAATAAGTTAAATTGGCTGCATCATCGGTGACGTATTTGAAAATTACATATAAATTGTTGTGCTCTCAGCCAACTCAGGATAAAAATCAACACCATTACAATAAGTGTTTACGCAAAAACGTGACGTTCCAGTAAATAATCCCTGCTTGAGAAGCAGGGATATGTAAAGCAGAAAATTGCAAGAGCACATTTTTGTTTAAAGTCTCGATGAATTTCAATAGCTTTTGAACTGAAACGGTCAAATGGTCTGAGCCGTTCTTTCAAGAGTGCAGGGACGAATTTTGAAAAGTCATTTTATGATGGTGCTGCCAGCTGATGTAGTTGGAAAAATCAAGTGAATGAAAATAATAACATTTGATGTCAACCGCTATACTGGAACATTTGGTTGGTGTTGCCTCGGTGAAAAGATCATTTCAGGGGTTGATCTTTCAAATGGAATACACATTGATATTTCGTGTGAAATCTATTATTAATTACTTGTACCTCATTCTGTAAAATTCAACAAACAATTTTTTTACAGTATATGCAGTGAGATTCTTTCGACTAAGCTATGCCTCCACCGATTTAACTCAACATACCATCGTATGTGACGGATTTATCATAGACATCTTGTTTCATAATGCACACGCACTGCATGAGGTCGCGGTAGCTTGCAGGTCATTCTGATCTTCAGGAAGCCTATGTATCGTCCCTTATTCGAGGTCGAATAATTTCGTTCGAACCCTTAACTATTATTTGGTATATTAATCGAGCGTTAATCATTATCTAAAGACCAGATTGACAGTGGGAATTGTCTCATTTGACCAGCAACTTTAGGGATTTGAATATAGGGGTAGACATTCTGACGTAGCATCGGTGACCATGGGTAAAAACGATAGAAACATATGGTAAACACAACAATTTAATCCATTTGCAAGCACCTCCACATTATCCGTAAAACCGATGGATGTGAGTACGGCGTTACCGCCAGCAAATATTGTATTGCTAGTTAGGTCGCATCCTACATTCGATTACGTGCGTTTGCTATCTGACGCTGGTTTGTATTCTTTTGTAGTTCGCTCTGAGTGTAAACTGATTTTAGATAGGTTTTCGGCTAATTGCAAAATATATCGAGATGCCGCCAATGCGCATTTCAATGACCTAACCAAATCAACAAACCTATGCAGGTTTGCGTTGAGGAGGATGATACGGAGGGTTTGAGTTGGTTGAACAAGTAGCAGATGTCACAAACGATAAAGAGTCAGTGAAGATCACTGAACAAGAAAATAACTACAGCCTTTTGTTCAGCTCTAGCAATTAGCGTATGAAGGAATAAATAAAAATAAAAACAAAGGAATCGGCCATCCAAAAGCAGTCCTTCACAAATCGTTCGAAATCATTCACGTCTTATACGATTAATCAGTTTATGGATGATTTATCAAGGTGCCAAGAAGCCAGACTCTCCGAAACAGAGCTGAGCGAGAAGCAGTCCAGCACAACAATCAATCTACAATTCAGCGAAACGGAAGAATATTTAATCGATTTTGCCAGCGTTTTCACCAACCGGTATGTCAGAGAAAATCATTTCCGTTCAAAAATTTAATAGGTGGTTACTTTTAGATTGATCGATCACCCGAAAGAACAATACTCACTTTATGTATTTCTCAACATTTTGGCTGCAACAATTGCACTCTTACAAAACTTGCAACAGATATCCAGTCAACTTAGAATACCATAATTGCTAAATATTAGCGGGTCTTTTATCAAGGTGGCACCTGATTTTCTGCATGTATCTAATCAGTCTCACATTACAAACCTCAGCCACTCTTTCGTTACGACAAAATTTGTTGATTTTTACAACAATGCATTCTGATAATGAAGTTGAAGCAATCAACAGCAGCCCTTTCAACAACGATACTGCACTTATGGTCATTACGCTATGCATGAAACACGAGATGAAGGATCCAAATAACAGCAGTTTTAGTGAGAGCGACGGGATGCGATCTAATTTCCGACCACTTTACAAGCCAATTCGTCTTGGAGCCATGGATAAACTATTGCCACGCTTTTGTCTATGTGATCTGTGAAAATCAGTATTTTATTTACAAATCCATTTCAGTTTATTCCTTTTCATTTTACTAATTTATCGTTTTTCATCTTATTTTAAACTCATTATTCACCTATTTATTAAATTATAAAGATGCGTTAGTTCTTGGTTTATTTTCACATTAGAAATAAGCTCATACATCGTATGTCTGTTATTCGTTTTATTGCGAGATAGTTTGTTGAAATGTTAAATGAAATTTAGGAACAAATTTTGGAGACCTGAATTTCTATCATTTGAATTCGTTAACCAATTAAAAAAATAGCGCGCTGACCTTCGCTTAAGCATCAATTTAACTTTTATAACAATTAATCACCATGCTTCATGGGGAAGTGTTTCAACACAAATCTTGTCGCGAATAAACTTATGTGAACTTCATCATATCATTGTTATTTGTCGTAACTAGCACGAGATCAATCATTAGGATTTGAGAATAAAATTTCAGGATATGATTATATAATTAATAAATTTGTGGAGCGAGATCATTAACCTGATTATAGCAATTCGATAAATTTCAGTGAACATTGATGTAGTGAAGTTAAAGTAGGGGCGCGAATAATTGATAACCTATTCATCTCTTAGAATAAAAGCAGCGTTTATAAAACGGGAGGATAGGTTTCGGACAGATAACATGTTATATGGATTCCAGCTACGTAACATATTCACTATTGTTTTGGAGTTCGCTCTGAGGACTAAACGAAAGAATTATTGAAAAGACACGGTTTGATAAAGGTTTAATAATCTCAACAAACACGTTTTTCATCGATAATCCTGTTTTCACAAGGCTGATTGCTACCAAGTTGGATTCTATTTGTGCTTTCAAGCAAACTAATAATTCACAAACTAGTGCATCAACCTTCAACCTAATATGTATATGCCGTAGAAGTCTGGGATACTTTGCTGCGAAATGATCATGCTATCTTTGATAAAATATATCACAGCGTAACAAAGGTAGTGATAAGTCTTCAAATTGTTCCGTGCGCCGGATGATTGCGACTTCTGGGTCAATGTGACTTTACCTAAACGTAGGATACGACACGTTATTGTTTTGACCTTTAGAATTGTGGATATCAAATGACGCCCACTAAAACCCGTGCTTTATGTGTGTGATGGTAATGTGACAAGCAGACTTACTATAAATCTTTACGTCCCATGATCGCGTGTTGAATGTCGACGCCATTATTTCGTCAGACGTAGTATATTACATTGGAATACCCTACCCCAACAAGTAGTGGACTTTCTTACTCAGGCGATGTGTAAAGCGAAATAGGATTTACACAGGCGAAAGAATATCAATCGTGATTCTTGCATTTTATATTTTCAATGCCTTTATTGAAATTATATTTTTCACAATTACATTCATACAGTAAACCTTTGGTGTTGTAGTGTAATAGCAAGTTTAACCATAAATCCTTTAATCCGTGAACTAATATCAGTAATGATAATTCATGTTGGATCACTAACCCACGCATTCTCACCAGAATACCATATAGCCATCCGTAAGTTTGTGTCCATGTCTAATGAAGCAATATCAACAATAGAACTGGAAGCGACCGCTAGCTAATGACTCGACGAGGAATTTCATATCAATGACGAAAGACGATTGAAGTTACAGTCAAGAATGCAAGAGATGTACTGAAAACAAATAATGTTCAATTTATACTGCATTCCTTACTAATTCCGTCACTTACGCAATACTACCGGTTCCTGGCTGTTTACCCTCATCATGTGGATGCATTGAGATCAGCTTGTGATCTTTGAAACGGGTGTGAAGTGATAAAGAAAGTTATAATTGTATGACAAAACATATTTTACAACACTGCAATTAATTTTTTTTGAAATATTTATATTTAATATTTCATGACAAAAGTTTCGCCGAATAAATAGTTCTATAAAATTTTTCACTCCGCCAGTTTAACAATTAAATCACCAGGCCATTCAAAATATTCCATCCGAATAGGGCAGCGAACCATGAATTTAATATTCTCAATTGCGCTACCGATGTGGCTTGTCTGCAAAAGATGTCAATTATAAAATCAAATGAAACTTTTAGGTGTAGTGGGTGGACAAATCTATATATCCAACGTTGAAAATATATGTTGTAGGGGAAGCGACATACATAAAATCAACAGAATACAATTTTTCAGATTCAATAAAATAGAGACGAAATCTTTCTTGCCTACAATGTTTAGAATGAAAATTCTTTCCACAAAATCAGAAGCATAGCTCATAATTTTCCTCACATCATCCGCATTAAAAGTTGACTTTAAGTTTAAGTGAGTGAATAAGTGTTAGGGATAGTTTGACCTTAAAAAGACTTCGTCTAGAACAAACATAACAGTAATGTCACAGTCAGAAAAAAGTGAATTTACTATAATCATCCACACGCTTTTAAACAAAGGATGTGTGGTTAACAATTTGTGATTGTACCTCATTGTTAGGCAATTAAACAGTATGTGAAGGAATGCTTCTATTCATTTTGATCTTGGCCGTCTATCTTAGGTCACTTATGATTTGTCATTCAAACAAAATGTGAAACTCAGAAGGAGCGCTTGTATGCCACTGTTAAATAAGGCTAGTACGACCAACCTGTTCAATCACATATCCAAACACATGTTTAATGGGGTAAAACCCATAATCATCAAACAAAATATTCATTTGCATGCTTTTCCGTCACGCACACGCCAAGACTGGTTTCGTGCTGTTTGCACTCATCAGGTAGGACAGTAAGATCAGGATCCCCATGCGCTTGAACCAGTAAAGGAATGGTAAACAACGAGCACTAATATGCCACTGTTGGATAAGGCTGGTACGACCAACCTGTTCAATCACATATGTCCAAACACATGTTTAATGGGGTAAAACCCATAACCATGAAACAAAATAGTCATTTGCATGCTTTCCCTTCACACACCCCACGTGGGGTGTGTGTTTAAGATATAAGATTACATTATTATATGGCAATCGATCATCTGATATTTGCACTAGATTGATCGTGATGATGATGTTGATGATCATGGTAATGCTAAAATGATGAATACCTACGTGGTAGCGCATATACCAATATTTCGAAGATGATACTTGCTAATCCACCGAGTCAGCATTGTCGCAATTGTTTCTTTGCGTTGCTCAAAGTGACCTGGATTGCTCAATGTAATTGTATCTGAGCACAGAGCAAGGATTTCAGGTGATTTCATTTTAGCGTGATGAATAATACAATTTAAATTTATATGATGCGGCCAACTAAATTTGTTGGCTTTGTTGTTACTTGAATTTCACACCATAAATATTGGTTGGTAGCCGGTTGTACAACAATTAAAATGTTAAAAATTTTATTGATAAAAAAGTTTGAAGAATTGAATGCAACGATATGCGGTTAACGCGCTATTAGCATTCAATGCTGAAAAATCGCATCCTAATTCCTATCAATTTAGCTAGCTGGTCAAAATTTTAGACTCCTATATAGAAAGTAATCTCCACATAAACAATAATTTCAACACTTATTGCGTGTATCAATTTTTATACTTCTCATCAGCCATCAGTAAATTTGATTAAACTGCAGTGAATTTACAAACTCACATTCGTGCTTTCGTTGATGAAACTATAACATAAAGATAAAGATCCAAATTGTTGAAATATTGCTAACTAATTGGCAGGCACATCAAACTCTTCCGAATGCTTACTGTATTTGAAAGATAAGTGCATTGGTTGAACAACAATAGGAGATTTCGCTTGGATTTTGTAGTAAATGGCGACACCTATCGCAGTGAAGATATGGTTTTTCGTTTCCAGTGTACCATTTGTTTCATATTCCGAACCGAGTGCATCCAATCGTCGGACATCCAAGTAGTAGGAGACCACAGAAGGTAACTAGGAAAGGATCAGAGTGCATTTTATTAACAAATGAAATCATTGACATGTGTTATGTCTACTAGTTGGAATCGCTAACATCCAGTTATAATTAAACATGAGTTTTACTGTAAGTTTTTATAGGAATTAATTTCGTTCGCAATAATTCCGCAATATGTCCACATTCATCAACACTTTTTATCATGATGCCGTGTTTCGCTTTTGTTTTCGAGATTACATAACTGACTGGAGCACACTATGAGAGTATTTACAGATTCTGAGCGTATGATTTAATCTGGTAATGCGTTTTAAATTAAACAATTTATTACAGGAAGGCGAATAACAAATAGAAAATGTGGGATTGCTATATCTCATAAACGTTTGCGTGTTTCTCTTAGACCCTGGGGTTTATATGATATAATGATGGGAAGATTTTCAATGTTTATTCATCTAAAGGCCAGTAGGAATAACTACACATGCACTTTCGCGTGAGATCTTTGTCGACAGCTTTTATTTACTCACGTATATTCGACATTTATCTCAGCGGTTTTAGCTGTGCATTCGACACGTCTGAACTAAATCGTGGTTGCTAATGGTTAGTGTAACAATAATGTTTCGGAATTTCCGATGAGTCTTACAAATTGTGTCGTATAACGGAATCATTTGTTTGATTTTGATACCATGTAATAGTGTTTGATAAAACAAGCTTGATTTCATCCAAAACCCCTTTAATCGCAACAGTATCCTTATATGTGCGTGTTGT
This sequence comes from Atriophallophorus winterbourni, assembly GCA_013407085.1. Taxonomy (NCBI): domain Eukaryota; kingdom Metazoa; phylum Platyhelminthes; class Trematoda; order Plagiorchiida; family Microphallidae; genus Atriophallophorus; species Atriophallophorus winterbourni. The sequence goes on from JACCGJ010001677.1 coordinate 16,958, forward strand.
TCCAGTAGGTAGATTGAAATTTCACCGTCGGTGCTTTCGAAATTTATAGCTAAGTGCTTTCACAGACATACCATTTTTTTAAATTTTCGAACAATTGCTAGTTGCGCTCTCTCTAATCAGAAGGAATTATTAACGATGTAATGCTAAAAAGTTACAGTTGTCCACGGTTTCAAGGCTCACTAAACCTAATCTTACTTTCTCCACTTGATGATGGCAAACTGCCCGAAACCGGTGTGCAGTGTAAGTTCGTGTGAGCAACATTAGTGAGTTAATGCGACGTTTGGAATTCAATTAGTTATTTTATTTTCGTTGATTTGTTTTTGAGGATGCCACATTAAGACATATGTTCTTTTTTCAGGTAACGCCTTCCGGTTTATGCTTGTGGTGTATATTTATTTATATTTTTAAAGACTATTTTGCCCTATATGGATGGTTAATTTGGCACCAACGTTTTCACTGTTAAAATCTCTTGGATATCGGACTTACTTTGATTGATAATAGTCACATCCAATGATCTTCCGTAACTCCGGACGGTTAAGGTGATTCTTTTGAGCATGATTCTTCACTTTTAATGTGATTCATGACATGTGTGGAGTGTTTTCGTCTACATAGCGATTTTGATACATTCAGATGTAGTCAATAAAAAGCTAGTTTCTATTGAAATTTAAAAATCGCAACAATTTGCAATTACCGATTCTCTAACATCTTTTGTGTCAACAACTAAAGTTGACGTCAAAAGAAGATAGTCACAATTTCTGGATAAGTGGATATCTGAAGAACAAATGTCAATGCGTACAAACGAGCATGCAGCATGGTAGGCATGGTTCGACGTATATTTAGATGTTTTTCAATTGAAACATTTTCGTTGCTGCTAAATACGTAGGCAAACGGAATTTTATTACACAGTGCATGCATGGGCAATATGGCTACAAAAGCACAGCTTGCAGATCGTGGAACAACTAACATGATAGGCTCTCGTCGATACCTCCCTTATGAGGATCGAGTATGCATCTTAATTTAGAAAAACTGGTCAGCAGACATTATGCTGGGACTAGGACAGCTGGATTGCGTTTGCACAGAAGGGTGCACAATCTACTTAGATGCTGCCTTAATGCAATCCAGGAGCCATTCCAGTTTCCTTTTGATAACCCCTTTCAAATTGCGAGATGCCTTTCTACATTCACGATACCGAAGCACGTTTTGTAAAGTCAACACTAGATGTATGCATGTACTGAGTATCTTTGACAATGATTGCAGTGGGACACGTCCGAAAATTCGTCTAAGTGAGCTGAGTAATCTGATTGCACGTTCATAGAAGGCAGCGCCCTGCAGGTTGCTCTTTACATGTCTGCATACCCATATGCCGAGAACTTTCTGTGATATTATACACTCAAGCGTAATAAATTGTAATGGTTTATTATACAGTAAATCATGATTCATCTGTGACACTCAGTGTGTGTATAAACTAAATAAATCAATATATTGGAAAAATCCGTGATCGATCGGTGTGCATAAAAACTGTATAATAAATCGTGGGAGCAGTTTATTCCTAAATCAGAAGCTTCGTCAAACCAAGAGCGTCAGTAATCACGCTTAAAATTCATTCACCCAAACAATCCTTAGCTAGTTAAGAACTGTAAATACAATGTTGAGTGCTGCGCTCTATCAGATTGAGAGGCGCGATCAATATCAACAGACGTACGACTACCTTTGTATGACGAATATTCTTTCAATTATTTCGGTCGTGGCAGGTGTGAATGACATCTGCTGACTGAATTGATCGATTGCGTAATTTGTGTGTCACATTAATGTTTATCCTCTGCCATTACGAAAGCCAGATTTTGGAGATTTCAGCCTTGCCCACTTTATTGTTTGCATTCTCAATAGCCTTTGTTATATTAACCGCCGCAGTGTGAAGTTGTTGCATGTTTGCTTTTATTCTCTGCCTTATCACTTCTACGTTATCAAGAACAACGCGGTTACCTGTGTCAAGCACATGTCAGCTAGTGCTGTATCTCTGACCAATGATTGATAAGATATAAACACATTTGCACGACAAACGTTTTTGTTTTTGGTGCTGGTTATTTTACCATTTTCAATTGGGGTAAAATGATTAGCAAGCCAACGAATAACTTCGTTATGGGATCGCTTTGTATCGGTACATCGCCTCACAAACGTTCCACTTTGTTAAATAGCGATTTTACAACTGAATTAAATAATCATTTTAGGCACTATGATCAGTACCACACGAACGCATTCGTGTCAATTGGTTTAGGATATACCGTAGTGATTATTTTACAATTTTGCTATCACACAAAACAGTCCAAGAATGGAGGTGCCCATTCTTTCCAATCAATCTTTCGTGTAACTTGGATTTTCTGATTCCAGTTGTCAAGGTAACTTTGGAATGATTCGCGATTTCATGGTAACTAATGTATTTTTGGTATATGGTTTGTTGGTGGTAAAATGCGTTCAAAAATGGATGGTGGTCATATCTCCAAAATCTGGCTTCCGATTCTGAGGCAGATAAAGATTAACATGTCTGAACCCTAGTGTTCGCACCGATTACCCAATGAAGCTAATCTGTCAGTCGATGTCATTCACACCTTCCAGGACACAAACAATTGATAGATTATACGGAATATATGCTAACGGCGCGTCACTTACTATTGACCGCGACTGTCTATCTTAACGAGCGCAGCGCGCAACATTGCCTGTATGGTATTAATCAAGCTTAGGATGAGTCAGGTTAATTTAATTTAGTCTTCTTCTAAGTTCGTACTGACACCTTTGATCTGACGCAACTTCTGAGCCACTAGAGAAAAGTTACCAATAAAATGCTCGAACCGATTAATTACAAGTTACCCAAAAATTGCAATTTTTCTCCAAAATTAAGATGATATTTTTTATGTTTGCTTGATTATCTAACAAATTTTATTTTAAATTATAATTCCATTTGTTGTACATAGAACCACATGTTTCAAAACTCTAATCTATCTCATTTATTCTTCCCCGTACAGTTGCGAATTCTGTAATTTAGTTTAACACCTCATAGGTTGGAATAAATCATAGCGCTTACCCTTGGATACACGATCTTAAGCATGAATTTGTACAGTCTAGGATGACTGTCGATGATGAACAAACATTCAATGGTTCCATTTATATTCGTTGGGGTCACAATTTCCCCTTCGACCCCCGAAAAATGTGTGCTGCATCCTCGAGGAACTGTAGTTTGACAACGAAAAATTTGGATAATAAAAAATACGATGCCGAACTGGTTCATATTTTGATCAAATTCGTTTTTACAAATATAAGAACAATGGCATCATAACACTTTTTTCAAAATCCATAAGGTGGAATGAGACTTTGCTTATCTTATCACTAAATTTCGAATACCTGTTTTATAATCGTTTATTACACTACACATTCCAGTCTACTTTCAGATGTAAATCGCGAGGTGAAATATCACTATCGAGCAAATGAAAATGATAGAATTCTTGTGTATTTTGGTGATAACATTCGGAACTCTTACAGCGTTAAATTTCAAAGTAAAATAAGGCTAGTAAAACTTTCAAAACAAACCGTTCATTGTGTCGCGAAACTTATGAAATCATTTGCAATCGCTGCGTCTTAATTAGTGTTTATTAGTTGGTAATATCAGGGTAACTCACAATCAGTACAACAGGTTAGATACCTTTCAAAATATTTGTTGTAGCGCAGCATTGACCTATTTTGCATACTCCTCTGAATGGTCGATTATTAGACTCACTGAGAATTTACCTCATTAATACCGAACATAATGCTACTACAAATCCCAAATACTAACATTTACTTTTCTGTTAAATGTTTTGACATAAACATGCAGCCATTTAACGTGAAATAATTTAACAAGCGATTAGCACATGGTATTAGAAAAGCCATGCACAAAAATGTTGTGTTTTTCCGTTTTTTTGAGCTCAACATTTTAAATATGTTGATCCCAAAAATCACTGTACATCAACATAATCATGGCGAAGTTACGGACGGTGATGTTCGATGAAACGTTCTAATTTCTTACGTTAAATCAATTGAATTTCGTTTGGTTACAATAGTTATGATTCGATGCTTTTAAGATAGCCTATGTAACATTAATGTGATTTTTTAGACATACCAGTACACAGAAGCATTCAAATGTGAGCAGATATCTATTTCTAAATACATGCAAAATACATCGCGTTCTTGAAAACGAAATTTTTTATAAAATAATTTCTCACATGATTCATAAGCCAAGTCTACAGCTTGCAAAGACCAATCAACATTCCCACTGCGTAGCGTTATCTTTAGATCGTCGCTATAGTGATACGTCGTAGTGTTTGGCAACGTGCTGTGATAAATCGTTCGGTAGGTTCTGCTTCCTGATGGTTGCGCAAGAATTGTGAATAGTTGATTCCTCAAGAGTGTTCCCTGCGAAGTTAAATGAAGATTAGTTGTTTATCTTCAACAACATGTAGTGCAGATTAGATTTAATACGCAACATACATCCTAAAAGTAGTTAATAAATCGTATAATTCAGCAGGTTTACCAAATTTGCTTGCAAATGAGATTTTCGGTTCATGATCTTGGGTTTAATCCCATTTAAATGTGTTGCGTCACATATTGGAACAAAGTATTTGTAAGAAATATTACATGACAGTGTCATACAACGGCAAATCTTGTTTACCATTTTAACTTTGTTCCAAGACATACGGATCCTCATTGAATTGACCTCACGGAATGTATGCAAACAGCAAGAATCCGAAATTGTTGGTGCTAGTAAAAACGAGCTTTTTATTAACCAAATCGATTATCTTTTGTGGAAGCCTGTGATTGTAATATTCACTGATCTGAAAGCGATCTCATTCAAATTGTTTGTTCACAGTCAGCTTTAACGTTTGATATTTAGGTTAGTATATCGAGGAAGGGTTTGGGGAATTTGCGGCAGCATCATACGAATAATAATATGTGAAAGTGTACCCGGGAATTCAGAAGGAATTACACAGGCAAGGGAACACCGTTGGCAATCAGATTCAATACAGTTCAATATGTGATGTTCCCGACTCACGGAGAGCCGGACCTTTGTGGGTTTTTTAACCGTCTTCTAAATTTGAGTTTTCAGTATATATGAAAGATAGTGAGTTTGCGTTTATTGATATTATTCTAACGTCAATGCGGATGATCATCTTGTAGAGTCGCCAGGTATGTCACCACATGTTTCGAAATTTAGGGTCCATCAGCTTTGTATTTGGATAACTGATTGATCCTAAAAGTTCCCCCCAAAATACACACTGCAGCAAGTTTTATCATTTCTGCAATATATAGCCACTGGTTGTATTCACGTTGTTGTGTTTCAAAATCCTCTGCCAAATAAACAGAATCTGGAAAGCCTTGAAGGGTTAGACTTAGCTCGTTGCTCTTCTTACGTACATCGAGACGTCCTTTTCTTTCTCATCAGGGTTTATTAGCGTAGATTCGACGATTTCAATCGAGAAACGCACGTTGCACATAACAAAATTTGAAGAACCGTTTCAACATGCTTCCCACTGTTTACTGTTACATTCAATAGACGTGGTTCACCGAAATGTCAAAATCTTGGAGGGGGCGAACTAAATGGGCAACTGCTCTATGTCAGATGGTCTTCGAACCCATCATCAAACAGAGGTTGGACAATTGTTCTATGTCGTTTCTGTGTATGTTCTGTCTATCTCTCGATTCCTGTTGTGTTGTTTGCCTCCTTCGGTCGATGTCGCCTTTGGGTGTACATCACAATCTCATAAATGTTTATGTTCTACAGCTTTTGAAATGACTAAACATTCCGATTCGGGAAGAGAAATCTCTCTCTAAACGCTGGCAACGATTTCGGTTGTATTGAATCAGTTGCACGCCGGGGACGTGATCTGCGTTTCGCAGTCAAGATCTGTATCTGATCTTCACAAGCTTACCGACGACGCTTTACACAATGTCTCTACTGTGAGCGGTCAAAAGCAAGTTTTTCCCAAGTCACCGGGTTAATGCCTAGAACTTTCAAATCTCTTTTGCAAACGTCTTTGTACAGCAAGTGCGGTCTGCCTATGGACGACCTCCTTATTGCAACTCACCATAGAGTAGATTTTTCGAAATACGACAATTTTCCATTTTGTAGACATGACCAAGCCACCTCAGGAGGCACTGTCGCAATAGGGTGAACATGATCAGCTGGATTCCGGTATGTTGGCACATATTACAAAGTTGAAGTTGTAATGCCGATTGATTGAAAGCAAATTCGAAAACAAACCCTGATATTTAGTGGACAATTCACTCACTTGTTATTAAAGTTTGTTCGCATTCATTGAACAAGCTATGCATACACAAATTGCATTCGCTTCTCTCCAAAAGACATTGTGCTTTATTTTCTTGTGATTAACCAATAGTCTACTTTGGTTTCATCATATTGTTTTATTTTCTTAGTCACCCAAACAAGGCGCGCGTAAAGTAGAGCTTATATCCGGCAGCATTCATACATAGCTTTGCGCAACCGCGTCGAATAGTCCGACCAGGACCAGCCAAGATACTGCTCTCGGCTTGTGACGCAGATTCAACGTGCAACTGACAATTATCGAACGACTACCGCCCATCGCTCTAAGCGCTGCCGAACAAGTTAAGTTATTCGAAACGCGGTGATGTGCATCCAAGATCGATATCGACCAACGAAGGCCGTGTACCCATTGAGCAAACGAAGAACGTTTTTGACCAGCAACATATCGGGAGACAAATAGTCAAAACTCTACGGAAACAATAACCTAAATCAATTGGAAGTAAATTATGTATGACATGCACCAGATAAATTAAAATTTCAAATGATCGTAACTTACGCCTCTTGAAAGCACATCTGTCTTAATCGCATTTGCCTTTTGCGAAATAATATGCCAGACACAATCCACTCGGGGAACTAACCCGAGGTAAGTCGGTGCCATGGCGATTTGTCCCTTTTCCGTTTCATGTTTACCTCCGCATGGAACTGAAAAGCAAGTTAAGTGTTCCAATGGTAATGCGGAGCGTGTAAACCAGATTGAGGTTGAAATAATGAGCAACCGGTGTTTGCCAAACTGGGGAAGCAAACAAATCTATAAACCCGGTAAGACCGACGTCAACAATCCGAGAATCCGTAAAAAGTCAAGCAGCAAAATGATTTAATTAGAACGTTTGGAGTGAGAGAGATGGATAAGGTTAGTCGCTTACAAACGATAGGCAATTTGTTAATGTTGGGCAAACGATCCCTCTCTGGTGAAGGATTCAATCTTACCGGTTAGGCAATCAGACCAAAGTTCCAACCGAAAGAGACAGTTACATAATTCAGTTCATTGTCTTGTGTTTATTAAATGCACTTGACCAATCGGATTTCTTTTATGATGTCCGACTCGTTAGTGAACGCGATTAGGTTGGACAGATGGATTTCAATCACGAATCTGGAAGTGACCGGAAACCCCTAGGTAAACAACCTTATCGAGATCAGAACAGAAATGTGACGAGCACAGTTGCGAACTCATTTCTGGGGTACCTCTTCTGCAGCATTATTATTTTCAGTTTGTAAAAGTATCGCATCAAGCAATGATCATAACCACGAAGTTCAACATCGATGAACTGAAGGCCAAACTGAACTGATTGGAATTGTATTCATCTATTTGCGAATTTCGTATATAAACTCTTATTCATATACATAGAATATCATTGATCCATTATGAAGGTTTATTCGAAATATCTTTCCTAATAAAATGCTTAATAACACAAACTCAACGAAGTCAGAGTAATTTATAGTAATCATATTCTAACTCTGCAAACAACTTGCAAGTAACTAATATCAGTTTGCGCACAATTCATTTGCAGCTTGAAACGGAATACCTAATAAAATGTTAATACATAATTCCTTGCGTTTCCATGGTGTTCATTATTTCGTGATAATTTTGATATTCGAAATTGGTTACATAATAACGAATGCTTTTTCGGTATGCTCACCTTTCGTATATTGGAAAACTATCGTGATTGTTTGCAGTTTGATGTCCCTGAACGTGACTTTCGTTCGAAGTTCACTTGCTAGATAACTCACCGTATTCGGATGTGAAGCTTGGGTGAATAGTTCCCGTTCTTGCACCAGTCGTCCAAAATGTTGGCGGGAGGCGGTTATGGATATATTTATATCCAACTTTGGCATGCGATTAATCTGTAATAGTTTCAATCATGTATTTTACTCAATTTATGATGATCAGACGTTGATGCCCGTGTTTATCAATAGAATATTATATCTCATTACTCTCATGACTGTGCAATTGAATAATTGATTGATTATAATAATATGAGCACTACGTTTATGTCATAATAAATCGAAACCAGTCGTGTGCGAGTGAGCTCAACTACATGCGTTTGGGCACATTTGATTAAACGGTTGAGCGTATAGTGGCATATAACTTGTGTACCGTTCTTTCACTGTTTCGAGCGTATGCGGATGCAGATACTAGTGTCCTTACCTGATGAATGTTAACAGCACAAAGCCTGTCGCTGTGTGTGTGTTTGCTGGAAATTCACTTAAATGAGTTTTCGGCATGTTTATAGAATGTCCAATTTTCGGGAGCTCACCAAATATAATCTTTTATTCGTTGGGATCTATGCCTACTGAGAAGTTCGATATAAACACATTTGCATTCTTAGTACATGCGATAACACATGTTCTTTTTACCATTCTTAGCTAGTAATAATTTCGGAATTGAAGCTCATTTAATGTTTGTGTCTTTTCGAGACATGCAGATCCTGATACGGTCAACCCTTATCCTGCTTCTGCAACATCTGTTGCAATATGGGATAGCGTGTTGCTTATCGTAGATAACCGATTATCTGACTGATCGGCATGTGCGAGTCCGCATTGGCGACGTTATATCAAAAACCATCTATGTCACCAACGGCGTCCTTCGAGGTTCAGTGCTCGGATCTATCATTTTCTAGTTTTACATAGAAGATATTGCAACAGTAGTATGATTAATGATGTTTTTTGCTGATGACTTAAATATATGGAAGGAAATCCGATCCATTGAGATTGATCGATGCAGCAAGATGACTGTCAACATACGTGCCGACATAACGTGCATACATATGATCTCCGCCATGAAAAATAGACTTCGACTGACGTTAAGAAGAATATCGGTATCTCCTGTATTAATAGTAAGTGCCAGAAAGTCTTCAACCATGCAAACGGTATCGTGGGAATGTTGAAGAGCATATTTGGGCTGTTTACTCTTAGAAAGCTTCATAGTTGCATCCAAAGATAGAGTTCATGATATCAATTTGGGAACCGTGGGTTGATAAATACATTGAATTTCTGGGTAAAATCTACGACGGAGCAAAGCAACTAATTGATTTAATGCAGCATATCCCATACGAAAAACAAATGCTTATGCGGGGATTGACTGATTTCACACAAATGAGAGTAAGGAGCGACATGATTATTTACGTATAAAATACTGCGGATGCAAAAGCACCTTCTTCGCGATCAAATAGACGTCATTTCCCTCAAGACAACAGCGAAAGATTCATTTTGTCTTGTTATACCGATTGTAGACTTCATTTCTTCTCTGTGCGTATTTCAAATCTGTTGAATGTCATTATCACAGGCCATTGTTAACGTTACCAGGAGCCGACATTTCAAATTGATACTGCATGCTTAAATCGAATGTAAACCTCAATCGACACTTTTTGTTGACCCAAATGAACTCACACAAATCAAACACCACAATGGACTTTTGATTGAAACCTCTGTATGTTCATAGCTGTCGTTTAATGGTACACGTTAACCGATTGCTTTATCCCACCATGAAATCTTGATTATTGATTCTTGATCATACTATGCACCCATAATAGTTGGAAACAAATGAAAACCGGTGTGATAAGTGTGTGTGTGTGTGATGTAAATGCATACAAATATGGATTGGTTATATTTTGATTTCACGCATCACAATAAAGTGTTAAAATGAGTGTAGATATTAATGCTGCGGGAAATTGATACAAAAGTTCTAATCTTAAACTGACCTCAGGCTATTTCATAGTTAAACTTTATTTCTTTGTTATGTTATGTTATGTTATTATTGTATTGTGTTGCGCGAATCCCCGTCACTTATATATCACAAGCTATTTCTAGGAGTTGGCCGTCATCAGAATGAGGTATTAAGATTAGGTTAGGTGAACCTTGAAACATACGTAATTAGATACGTACATGTTTAGATACATACATATTTTTAGATTCAAAAACAACTAACCGTGGCGTGTAGGTATTCAACTTCGACCGTTGTTTCTTCGTACAAATAGATAATCCATTCATTTTCTCCCATTGAATTGTTGATCAGAACGGAATGTTTGATCGAACCAACCCTTGGTCGAATCTCATACACAGTCGGTATAAGTGATTTGTCTATAATGGTAAATCGAAATTGGGTAAAACATGTTATTTAACTCTTAAATATGGTTCCTAAATCAACAATGCATTCGAATATAGAAACACAATGTAAACCGAGTGCTCAGCTAGAAATCATGTTGTGATTTTGAATTTGACGATTGTGGTATTTTGAGAATCTTATTTAATAGGTGCATACAAGGATATGATTGCTTTTACACGGTATCACCGTTCCCAGGCTTACTGTCTCATCCGGATAACGTCAAAAAGCTGAAAACCGGTATGATTGCGTGAGTGATGGGAATGTGAGCTCTACAATATATTTGTCGTTCATAAGCGCCTTGATTGCTTAGCCAAGAATCACTCTAGATTTTGACGTCGTGGTATTTGGTAAAACCCGTTTCACAAATAGTATTCAAGTCTAAATTAGTTTACCTCTTTTCCACTCTCTCAAGGCTCACTAAAAATAATCTTGATATAATGACAGCAAACTGCCGACAAACGTTTGGGAATTGCTTCTGCTTTGATGTGAGCAATAACATACTTGCGTTATTTATTGTTTTTTACAAAACACTAACATACTCCAATAGAAAATCGTTCATGTAATTAATTAATACAATACGGTTTAATGGTATTGTATTTTGTATAACATGAAATACCAACGAACAACATGTGGATTTTCTTTTTGTCTGAACGACAGGAGAAAAATCAAGATATTATTGTAATGAAGAAACATTTTGATAGAAAATTTTATCAGATTATTCAAGACTAGTCACGTTACTACCCACAGTGATATGTTCTTCCATATGACTATAAAACTATATTCACCATTCAGTCACGATTTAGATCTCAGCAGGAAAGCTGCCCAGAGTTTCTGATGATTTGACATATGAAATGGAGAATAATGATGAATTTGAGACAAATAATGTCATCATACGATACGGACAAATGACTTACCAACCTTAGCACATGTTGTGCTTAGCCAACACAAAATCAGAACACATGCGCAACAGATCATCTATGAGTTATCGCGTCTTTTGGCATATAAATCTGTTGGCCGCTTCTTAAATGTTTAGAGTGAGAGCTATTTGCCAATGTAATGTAATGTCTTCATCTGGCCATAGTGTATGTATTCATTTGTGTGTGCAAGGTCACATTTAACACAATAATATGCACAAAATACTTGTTTTTCTCTAGGGTTACGTGTGCGCGATCGAATGTTTTCTTAGTTGTTTCAAAAAACGGAGAACAATACATTTGGCGAAATTGTCTGGCCAGAAAAAATGTCAAAAGCGCAAAGATCATATGAGTAAAATGAGTGCCTGTTGAGGATGAAATTTTTAAGCTGAGCTCATGTCCATTAGCGACTGTAGGTTTTCTCGGGAGTGGGCAATAAATGCTGCATCGTCGGCAAACAACAAGTCACGGATCACCCCATCCCGTGCTTTGGCTTGCGCTCTCATCCAGTTCCGGCTGAAAAGCTTACCAACACTTCGCGTGCGTAAGTAAATGCTTTCTGTCCTCGTCTTAAAATCGTGCTTTAGAAGCAAAGCAAAGAAATTCAAAATAGCGTGGGGGCGAGAAAAGATCTACTTTTCACTCCCCGCCGTATTTCAAAGTCTTCTAAACTGCAACCGTTGAAACTGACTGAGCCTTTAATGCCTGAGTGGAACGAAATAACGAGTTTGAGCTGCCTTGTGTGGCAGCCTAACAGATCGAGCATTTCGAAAAGACCCTCCCAGCTGATGTAATCAAATGATTTATTTAAATCAATAAAAACAGCGTATAACGGCATGAGCTGTTCCCTCACGTATCTGTTAGACTTCATAAGTTTTTAGGTTCAGTTTAGTTCATTCAAAAAGGAACTTTGAAGTGCTAATAAACCATTCAGGATCCCATAATTTTTCATTAGGTTCATTACGTATGAGTTTGCTTTTATGGTTAATATCCTCCACGCATATGGCGAGCAATAACTCATGAAAAAATTTACTTGGCCTTTTGGAACACAGGCTGTATAGTAGAAGATTTGTCTTCCCACTTCTCACGAAAAGTGATCCGATATAAAGCAATCATGCATAAACTCTCAAGGTTGATAGATGAAAGTAAAGATTTCACATATAATGATTTCAAGAGTATCAATTATTGCGTTATATATTAGAGAACATTTTGAGTTTAAGTCGTTTAAATGAGTCCATCTATTAGATAAAAATAATTTTGCATGATCAGATGTCACGAGGCATTTTAAACGATTTTGAAACGTCTATCATGTGATATGGTTTTCTGACATCTCTACCAATTAATCTAAAATGATTCTGCTAAATATGACTGGTTACCGAGATTTAAAATATGCTTCATATTTAGAAGGTTTACCACTTGAGAAATTAGAATTAATCTACGATTTCCTTTTTACTCAAGTTTTCAATCACGTCATCATTTGATTGTTGATGCTGATGTGAGTAGAAGCTGATAAAACTTTAAAGTCAATCGAGGGTCGGTTAATCAAAAACCTGATCATTCCGGCACACCGTACTCAAGTGCAAGTGGATTAGATCTAAACAAGATTTAGATTTGGATATCAAAGATGATGTCTTTCCAGTGGTAGAATGAATAGTACTCATCGGATTCAGCAATGTTGGTAGAGGGAATATACAATGGAACGCTTCGACGTTCACACAGAGTTTAATGAATGGTTAGCTGGTTACCAAATGCTAGCAGTTAATTAAATATATTCACTAAGTTACATTTGAAATGCCCTCCATCAGAACTGAAAAGAACTATGTTGAATACGTTTCGTATTGCGCGAATAGTGAAATGAAAAGGACGATTATTGGTCTGGATTATTTCTGGCCATTTTGAATATACATAAATGATTATAAGAGCATGATTTATATTAAATAAGTTGCTGGCGCACAAAATCGAATGGTTTGTAGTTCATTTCGATCGCTTGAGAAATAACTTGTTTAAAACGTGTTTGTGATTCGAAACATTCGTCTAGATGAAGGGCCAACATGTCAAGCCACCAACGAAATCGTATGTTCTACGATTTATTTTGTTTCAACGCATCAGTGTACCGAATCCAAATTATCAAGAATTCGCTGACAAAAGAGAACGCACAAAAATACGACCGTTTAGACAACACAGACATTCTGCTGTCCATCACAAAGCATCAAGACGGTGATGGTGTTTTTTATATAGCGGATCAGCTTCGTTTGACTGCAGTCAATATCTTACCAAAATTGACACGTACTCTGTATTAACATTTTGTTCTAACGTTATGAAATTGAGGTTTAAGTAACTTACATTTGTGAATTATTTTGCACTGCGATTCCCAATGGTGTAAATCTTTCTCACCAACAGCTGTGCTCAATCTTCGTACCATTTCTGCCGTGATTTTTCTGAATGAATTCATGTGTGCAATTGTCTGTCAAAGAAGTTACGTTATTTCCCATAAAATATGTATCTACATGCATGACAGCCTATTAAACATCAAGCGCTAAACAATGTGTCGGAGTATCGTTTTGTTAAGCTTCACTTTCACATAATACAAGAAAAGAATATAATCTACAACAGCAATGAAGTGAGGTGAAAAAGCATGCTCGATTAAAATAGAACGAAACTCAATGTAGACGGAATAAGTACATCACTGGATTGCATTGATAGTCGTTTCGTTTCGTCCCTTGCGCATTATGTAACAATGCCAGGATGCGCTTCGGAATTGATTTTGATGTTTCAATAAACCGGAAAATTTTGTGATGATTTGTTTGCTCGGAGGAATCACATTTACAACTTAGAGAGTGAAGGCAGTTTAAGTTGTTCTAGCGTTTCCGATACATGTTTGAAATTGTTCAATGTTTGTCGTTCTTTAATGGCATGTTGAAAAATCCGAATTTAATACAACTTTGCTGACACCTCATAAGTGCTTGATGATTTGAACCCTTTTTCCGTGAATGCATATTTAATGAGATTTTGTCAATTTTGATAAGTTTAAATCACTCCGTCACCTGGATGATTATGAAATTTGTTGATGTTTCGAACTGGAATATCAGACGAATGTCAAGAACTAGAAATGTTGATCAAGTGAGATCTAATTTGCTCTATGAACTGAAATTATTGTTCTATAATTACTATGGAATTAACTTACTTTGATATGTGAATGTCATGGCGTCTTCTTACGCTTATTGTCTGTTTATTCATTGCCATATTTATTGAAATGTTCGCGCATTTCAACATTATACCTCAGTAGCAAAATTGCAGAATAAATTTGAAACCGCTTTATGGCCCTACCACAAAGGTTCACGGTGTCGTGTATATATTGAAATTACTGGACCAATTGAGGATGTCGGTTAAGCTGGACGTGGTTGACGCAGATTCGAGAGGTTTTTCAAATAGATTTTTCGACTATATAACCTAATTTAGCCTGCTTAGTAACGACCAATTCAAAAACTCTACCGATGGCCTGTCATTACTAAAATGTTCAGCCCAATCTATCACCATCAATTTTACGAATAATGGGCATATCGACATAACAGAAAAACATCGGAAGGGTCTTCTCATGAATGTTTACACTGGAACATTGAGAATTTCACCAATGTAATGCAACGTAATTAGCAATTGTTGTTAGCCTTGAAATAAAGTTTGAATTATATTATTACACTCCCGTTACTGATCGGAATGCACTGAAGAATCTGGTTATTCATTCCCAAAGGTTGATAAGGATTATTGCCGAAGCGGAGTCATTAAAATGTCGATTCCAATTGACCGAAGAACCCGAGCTGCAATTTCGGAGATATGTTGAATATAAATCAAAGTGCCTCCGGTTCTGTTTCCTCATGGATTTTATTGTCGTGGTTCGTTGAACCGGTTGCGTCATATGAAAGATTTTGGATATCAATATTTTTGTAAATCTTTGAGCAGATATTCTCCTCATTTTTTCTAGTTCATCTGTGCGGCAAATTGTTGCCGCTTTTCTGGATAGGGTTCTGATACAACTGTACCTGTGGATGTTAGGGTGCTTGCAGTGAAAGTTCAATAGTTGTGTGGGGTTTTCA
>JACCGJ010001677.1:33434-49173 GCA_013407085.1 Atriophallophorus winterbourni
AACTAGCTATTTCGGTGTATGAACATTTGTTTCTTTTAACCAACTGTCTTTATCTACTAGTTTAATAGTTTTCACAACGATATCTGTGTTTCATGCATCCTAAAGGAAATGTCAACTCTGACTTTGGAAAAAAAACCAGGATGCTTAAATAAGCCTACGCATTAGTTTGCATTTCACTCATTTCTCCTTGCAGAAGACTCAATACCTCATTTGTGATGTCAATATTATACACAGACGTCATTTTATCTGTATTCACTGTTAATCATTGTTAATCCTTGACTTATTGAAATACATTGAGAATATTACGGGTTGTTTAATAGCTCGGGATGTACCTTTTGACTTTGATGAGCAATATCTGCTAGCCGTAACAGCTCACAAGAAGGCAATCACTAGCAATAACAGTTAGCTAGATGTGAACTATGATCAAAGGGTCAGAAAATGCTACATAGATATCAGCACATTTATATCCCTGTTATCTTCACACAAATTATGGAAAACGTAATGTTCGACAGTCCAGCAGGAATATCACACCCAGCAATATTAAATCACTTTAAATTTGATTTGAGTTTAACGTTTTGGTCTATGATGTAAACCATCAAAGACAATATATTTGAAACGCCGAGCTATTGCAACATGTCGTCTCTTCGACGTATTAAACACGTCTAATATTGTATATTTTATTAGGACTCAGTTGCACAGAGTACCAAGCTTTTCGATAAATTGTATGGCGCGAAGCTCCTACACACTGAAGGATGACTAGACTAAAAGATTATTTTTCTAACTATGGTTAGTATCAATTTAACACCCATGTATTTTGAGAATTCGTATTGAGTGCCTTTCTCGCAAACGCCTGAAGTACTCAGTGTTCTCACCTGACCCATTTGAATGGAAGATTAACTTTATATCTGATGTGCCCCCGCGTTCCTTAGGATTTTCGCTTTGGTTGGCCTCCTTCGGTCGATGTCGACCATGGACGTTATTAAATTTGTCAATATACGATATGTTCAAGAAATGACGCGAGTTTCTTTAATGTAATGCATTCAACTTCGCTCGTCCCTAGTGTTGAAGGTCCAGGTTTCACTGTGTTCATTATAGTATTTAGTGGGAACGATGTGTATAACATCATATTTGTCTTCACAGTCAACTTGCGATTACTCCAGTAAGCGGTCACGGATAACGGACATCCCGTACTTTGGTTTCTGATCCAAAACTGTTCAGTTCGAGAAGCTTGCCATTACTTAGCGTGCCTATTTAAATACCTTTTGTTTTCCTAATAAAAGTGTGCTTCAAAATCAGAGTAAGGAAAATGCTGAAAAGCTTGGGAACAAGAACATACACTTGTTTGAAGCCTTAGGAAATTTCAAAGGCATGTAAACCGCGACCATATAAATCGACTAAGCCCTTTATATAGATTGAAACGAAATAACACTGTTGATCAGTTTGGGGGGTAGCTTATAAGATCAAAACTCTTTAAAATGCCCTTGCTGCTGACGTAGTCGAATGTCTTCGTTAAATTGATGAAAACGACGTATAGTGGCATACGCTGTTTCCGACAATTTTCTTGAAATTGTATCAGGGAGAAGATCATGCTAACAATTGTTCTTCACTTGCAAAGCCACATTAAAATCTATAAGTATCATGTTTAACAGAATCGCGAGCACATGTTTCTTGCGGTACTCAGTATTAAACGTCTAAAATGAGATATCTGAGGATAGGAGAGTTTGCATGAAAATTGCTTCAGAGCTCTACTCTGATAAAATAATTCGAATTGTTTACTTATCGGGACTCGAGTTATTTGCTCCCATGCTAGATTTTCGAATTTTCCACGCTTTGTTTTCTGAACAAAAGCATTGTAGTGAAAATCGATACGGTTGTTGTATATCCTATGAATTTTGACGTGTTACACGATTATTTTATAGACGAACCCTCTCAATGCAGTTGTAAAATATAGTCTCATCCATAAACAGCATCGGTTTTGACCACGTGCTCTCGTGATATATATATTGACTAATCCTCGGCTAACATTAACCAGTAAAATTAGCTGAACATATCAAGAAACAAAATGAAGTAGTTTTTGATGAGTTTCTCATAATTACTTAGCATACAAAAAATTTAACTACGTACACACGCTTGGCCTGCCATCTATTTAATGTAATCAGCTACTCGAATAAAATTTGGGTAAAATATCATTATGAAATTTGTTTCTATGTTTATCAGCTGAGTTATGCATTAGTTAATGATCACATTCTCAAATTTATTCCGAAAACTTTTATTTCAAGTAATCTTGCTCGGGTTTTCTTACTCGTGCACCTATATGATTCGTCAGACGAAATCTGATTCCTTAATAGGAAAAATTTAAAAGCTTCATTCGGAAATATCCTTAATTTCGGCTTTACATTTATGTTATTTACAAAAGAGACGCGGTACACAATATCAGAATATAAGAAGAAGAAAAATGACTTTATTCGTGTTCACGAATTTTCAGCAATAGATTAATTTCTCCACATGATACCAATAAAAAATATGCATAGCGTGCGCACATTGAAATAACACATGGGCCAATGAAGTGTCGGGTTACCTCGGGCTAGAAAAATGTGACGGGAATAAAAAAAGAGTTAAAAAACAGGACATCTCAGCGTGAATTAAAAATAGGTGAGCGTTTCTCCAACTTCATAGCATCAATAAATTAGGTTCGTTATATGATGCAAATAAAATAAAATATATGAAGTGCCACACAATGGAGTAATACATGGGCTAAAAAGTGTCAGGTTACCATGGGCTAGACAACTGTTAGGGGAATTCGAAAAAATAACTCGAAAAATAACTGAGACATCGTAGCATCAATAGAAAATTGTCAAGCGTTCTTTCAACTCTGTAACAGCTTCTGATTGCTCTACTATGTATCGAGCCAAGTATGGGATAAAAGAATACTAAATTTATTCGTTCTTGAATAGGGAATAACGTACCGGGTTCGGGTGGAGGAAAAAGATCTACAAGAAACGAGGCTTTTGTTCAATGGATGTAAACTGTCAGTCGAAATGTTCGCGATCAGTCTGCTGCATTCACAAAAATGACGATTGACAATATTGTCTCAAATGTTATCAGCGGAAACACAACTTAATCTTGAGATGAGCCTAATGCATCTTCTGATCATCGTAAAATCCTTTTCCACGAGGCCGGGAAAATTCACAAGGGATGCGAGAAGAAGGTGGGGAATTATGCAAGAAAAAACGTAAATTTGAATTACATCCGGTGGCACGGAGAAAGAACGGAGACGTAGTGCGTAGAATGACAGTTGGCGCACTTTTATGAACACCCTTGTAACATGTTCAGTCCAGATAAGATTTTCAGATGTTGTAACACCAAGATACTCAAAGCTGCAACATCTGTCGAACACCAAGCCGTTAGGAAAAACGCGATGAATTTCTTGATGAAGGGCTAACTGACGCTGTCCAATCATGTTGGAAAATACAATTTCGCTGCATTTAGAAGGATTCAACGATAAACCAATCGTGGAGGACCATTGATTAATGTTTGTTATCATTGATCCTGAGGCATGTTGTCTGATCCGACGATTTTGATTTACTGCAATGACAACATCATCAGCGTATTTGAGGGTAAGTGCAGATAGGTCAGAGGAAAAGATCAGAAATATAACGGGGAAAATAGAAATGGGGACAATATTGCACCTTGGAGGACACCACGGGAAATAGCTATTTCACGGGACGTTTGGCCGTTCGCGACTGTGTATTGGATACGACCCTCAAAATAGGATGTCCGCCAATGAAGAATATTTGCCGTGATGCCATGATCAGATAATTTTTGAAGTAAGAAGTTCCTTAGAACACTGTTAAAGGCATTTGTGTAATCCAAAATAGAAGTTCGTACAGCTCTAGATTTGCTATCTAGATAACGTGAGATAAAATCTGTGAGTACAGCAACAACATCGACAGTTGAACGATTTTTCCGTTACGCGAACTGATGAGCATCATGCACCTGACAGCTGGACACGAGTCGCCGTAAAACAATTTTCTCAAGTACCTTGAGCAACTGCGACATGCACGCGATAGGACGGTATTTACCAGGATCATTCTTTGGAATCGGGCTAATGCAGACAGATTTTCAGCAATCTGGCATAATTGCTCTTTCCATGCAACGATTAAAAATGGATGTGATTGGGGATGATAGCAATCCAGCACATTCTTTCAGTACAATGGGCGAGAGTTATCAGGTCCTGCAGCCTTAAAACGTGAGACAGCCCGAAGTGCACAAAGAACCTCAGGTACGTGGGTGAAAGTTGAATCGGAAAAGGAGGATGGGGGCAAAATAAAGTTTTCTTCACAGTCATTATCAGTTACTTGGTGCACTAACGATTTGTTCAAGGAATTATTATCAAAGAAAGGTGGGGATTTTCTTGTTGTTCTTTCCACAAATTTGTTTAGGCGCACGCCATAGGTGACGACTGTCTTTCGTTCCAAGAAGTTTGTTCGTGTACAGCTTTTTAAGACGTTGAATTTTGAGCTCGATTGACTGGAAAAGCAACGCAACAGTTTTACGATCATGCATTTTGAAGGCTTTCTCTTTTAATCTCCTCAGGCGTCTTAGGTGGACGGAAGGAAAACGGTGAGGACTCAAAAATATGGTTTCTTAAGGACAACAGATTTCAAAGAGAAAGATCACATACGATGTCGACACATTACATTCTACAGAGACATCATCTTCATGAAAAATGTTGAAATCAGTGGTAGAAAGCATGTCCCTGAGGGTTGAAATATTGTCATGCTGATAAGCTCTGAAAGTCACTTTTTTGGCATTACTGCGTGTGAGGTATCTATGTCCAGTGCTTCCATAAATTTAAGGGAAACGTTTGATAATGCAATGGTCAGAATTATTTTTGGAGCAAACTTGCGGGCGTGGAACAGATGAGGTTCATTTGTTAGGGCGAAGTTGAAAAATGTGTCAGCTCGAGTTGAGAAATAGACAACATTTTTAAGCGACAATAGGAAAAAAATACATGCATTGCAGCCATTGAGGTCGCTAGCTAAAAGAATCAAAAAAGTTTGAAAAGGAGCAAGTTCCATTAGGAGTTCATCAATGAATACATTAATAACGTTAGATTGACAATTGAGGATAACATAAGTATTTATCAAAATAAGGGAATGAAAATTAGAAAGATATCGGTGTTTTTGCATTCGACAGCCAGGCAGGATATTTCAAGCTTATCAAAAGTAAAAATCTGTTTGCAGCATGAGCGCCAGTCGTTTAGAATATATGTGATAACACCGACACCACGATTTCTCAAGGGACAGGTTCGTTCAAGACGAAAACAGTTGAATCCTTCAATGGAGAGCAACTCGTTTTCTATTGTCGAGTGATGCCAGGTTTCTTGAAACATGGCAATGCCGTTATGCTTTGAAATTTTTGAAGTGAGCAGTTGTGAAATTTCACCATACTTGGACCACAGCGAACGAACTTTTAATGATAAAATACAAGGTATAGGCATTTTAGATAAGTCATGACGTCGACGAAGAGCGACTTGCCATCTTGCACTATGTTTCCTTTTCTTTTTTAATACTTGCTTCAATATATCATCCTGTTTTTCCCGAATATCATAGCCAAAGTTTTTTCATATCAGAATTCTCACTGGAAAACACGACATCACGTAATTGTTTCAAACTGTGCGCGTTAAAAATCGTCCTTTGTTGATATGAAAACATGACAAATTAAGATAAATGACGAAAAATAATGTGGAGAAAATTGATCGTTGGTGCACGGCCGATTTGAAGGCCCCGCTTATCGATATCAGAGATTTAAATATTCTATCAATTGTTCGATGACTACACCGTTTGGGCACAGATATGTGGAGCGAGAGTGATAAAGCGACGCTGATAGAGTGATGTTTGAGATGGTAATATAATAATCTAGAAGATGAAAGAGATTAAGATTTAGCAACTTTGACTGGATTTGATGGTAATTTTCAGCAAGAATATTATCATATCACATAGTCGATCACATGAAGAGTTTTTTTACCATTTCAAAGTAGCGTTGAAAAGAGAATTTATTTTGATACAACGTTGTTTTATTACAAGGATGTTTAAAAGGTGCGTGGGAGAAGCTTTAGAAAAGCAGTGTAATCGATGGAGTTAGACACCATTCAGATATCAGGTTACCCCTAACGACAGAAGAGCACAGACGAAACGCGTAAAATGAGATTTAGCGTATTAAATTAATGATTAGAAGTGTAGGTTATCTTATGAGAAATGTTGACCACTAGATACCTAATAAGTTACTCCTAACTGCGGTATGTGGACTTGTTTCTAGTTCGCTGAGCAATGCTACAAAAAGCGTCAGAATATTGCACTTAAATTAGTGAACACAAGTTTTAAACGTTTTTTATCGATTTAAAAAATAATCATCTCGCTTCAGACCAATTAGTGTTCAGATTTAATGCAGTTCAGAGAGTATTAGAAAGGCTATTCCTAGTTACGGTGCATCCAATGACTACATGATCATTGTGTTTGTTATAAACCGTTGAAAGCGGCCGTGGAAGAGCCGAAAAGTATGTTGAAGGTAAGATTGGTGAAGAAATCACGTAATCGGCTTACTCATACGAATTTTCGGACGTATCCCACCGCACTCAATTACAAAGATACACAATACACACATACATCCAGTTGTTCTTCATACACTGAAAGCATAGATACTATGGATTGAGAAGATATCTCTCTCACCGAAAGAATATATTGTAAGGCAAACAAAATGGTTACTAGAACGCATAATCTACCTCTTGATGTACTACTACTAATTCTGCTTGCTTGCTGCTTAGTCCCTTGAGTTCCTGGAGGAATATAGAGCCTCGGCAACTTGTCTTCTGTTTGATCTGTCTACAGCAGCCAGTTTGATGTCGTTCCAGTTAAGTCCGCACTTGCGGATTTCGTTTTTACACGAGCGATTCCAAGATAGTCTTGGACTTCCAACCCGTCTCTTCCTGGTGGGGTTAAATACCACAGCATGACGCGTGTTGTCATCGTAAGGTCTCCGCGAGGTTTGCCCAACCCATCTCCACTTTCTTCTGCTGATCTTCTGATCTTCTGATCTACCACAGGTCTTGATTCCTCATCTTTTCTGGTCATTTTACCCCAATAATTCGACGAAAGCAATTATTGTGGAACGATTTCAAGCGGCCAGAAGACTTAGCTGTCACTCGCCAGGTTTCCGATCCATGGAGTAGCACGGATTTGACGTTGCTTACGGAGTTTCGTGCGTTATGATAGAACCTTAGACTCCTAGATGGGTTTCAAAGCTATGAACGCGTACCTTGCTTTGCCGAATCTGCCGACTATGTCTTCGTCAGTGCCACCACTTATTGAAACAATGCTGCCGAGGTAGACGATTTGCGTGACGTCTTTAACTGCTTTACCATTGATGGTGATTGATGGGTGCTCATCAGTTAGCACAAGGAGGACTTCTGTTTTTCGGTATTCACGCGTAGTCCTTCTCATGAAGCAAAGAGCGCTAGTCTATCGGTCTTTCTCTGAAGACGTTGGGGGTCACGGGATATCGAGCAGACATCATCAGCGTATTCCAGATCCTCGAAATGCCCGCGTTCCTTCCAATCGATACCTTCCTTCTCACCTTTTACTGTCTGTTTCATGATTCAGTCTATTACCAACAGAAAATCATTGGGGACAACAGGCATCCCTGGCGGACGCCAGTCTCAACTGCAAATGGATCGGTAAATCTTCCGTTGTGAATTACCTGACAGGAGGCACTTTCATACAGCTACTTTATGAGGTCCATGTACAGCAGTGGGACTCCATAGTGTGGCAAAAGCTGTTATATGAATTCACGGTCCACACTGTCAAAGGCTTCCTCAAAATCTATGAAATTGATGCGAAGAGGCGATTGCCATTCAATGCTTTGTTCAATTATTATGCGGTGGGTCGCAATTTGGTTGATACCAGACTTTTGTTATTTGAAGCTTGATTGCTCTGGACGTAACACTTGATCGATAGCGTCGCGCAAACGCAGAAAAATGATGCGTGTAAGCACTTTACTAGGGACTGAGAGCAGAATGATACATCGTCAGTTTTTGCATATCCTGAGATCCCCTCTAATAAATTGTGATTATACATCCCCGAGCACACAAGCATCCTAGTTGACCTAATCTAGACATACCGAATAATGCATACGATTTCCAAGCTACAAAGACAACTGTTAAATATTGGGTACATTCTCCCGACCCGCATTTACATCCTGACTCTTCAAATACCAAATTTTTGATTAAAAGATTGTCGCAAATTTTACGTCGACCGTGTATCATATTGTGGAACGGCCTGCCTTTAGACATTATTTCGTCATCAAAATAAATGTTATACAAGCAATTGTAATTTTTTCTCTTCCTCCATTAACGTACATGAACGCAAAAATTAAAGTGAAGATTTGAATAACTTTCATACATATAACATATGGTATAGTATGGCTATTAGCTTTTTCACCATAAAACTTGAATCGAAGAACTCCTTTCGCATTTGGAAGAAAGAAAGAACATACTGCTTCATATTCGGCGTTTTGAGATCTATCCTCCAAACTATCATTGATATCTAGTTTTGGTGTTCGCTGTTTTCAGCAGTTAAACGGGGTGCGCATTATATAAAGTTGCGAACGAGAATGTGCAGTTAAAATGCGTAGATTGACGTTCTTAGTAATTCGACATTGATTGCTGTTTGTCGGAAAATTGAATGAAATGATCGAACAATTCATTGCTGCATATAGTCAAAATCCATAGTTCTTAAAATAAACTATGCAGAGTTTGATGAAGCTTCCGCAATTGTGGATGTCAGTCATGCTTTTTGTGCATATTTTTAATATTTCCGGTTATTTATAAGTAGCATATCGTATGAAATATTAAAAAACTTTGAATATTAATTCGGTCCTAATTGAGCTCATCAGCAGTGCCCATGCGTTGACTGACTCGGAGTCTTCTTTGAAAAAATTTATAACCTACCGCATGTCGCATATTTTACAGTCAGGTTAATTCTTTAGTAATTATTCTCCATAGTGACATATATGGCTAAAGCTTAAGCCTCACGAGTACTGACGGAGAATGCAATCTCTTGTGGTAACCAAATCATCATGATTATCAAGTTTAGGCATTTTACCGGATGCAGGATGATTTTAAGCAGCTTGCAACTGATGAGCAACAGATTTTATGATTGCTAATGTCTTCGTAGTTTTTGAATAGAAATGATAAAGTTGTGTGGATGTTGATAATCGCATTAGGTCAACCGCCGTCGAATCGCGTTTCTTTCCCTAAATCCCATTACGTTGTTTGCATAAGTTTAAAGGCCCTCAATCTATTTTTAACTACTTAACAAGCCACCTGGTTTACACCCTTCAGGATTGTTGTCTAAGTTCATTCATGGTGTCAAAATTTGCTTCGCTCACAAATAAATTACCCAACACAAGAAAACTTTGAACGATTAAACGCGTTAACTACGCAAGACCACAAATAAAGCACACGTGTATCTTATGAAAGCAAATGCTGGCAACAAAACATGGTGCTCAACCTGACTTTAACGACTGCCGTGTTAAACATAATTGCGAATCGAATTTAGTGTAAACTGTTGCACTTCAAACTCTAACCATGACCGACCATGACGTTGTCCATTTTTTTCTGTTTCCGAAGATGTTTTTGCTCGAATCGTTATCAGGCGTTGCTTGGGAAACCTAAGTTTGCACTGATGTCTCGGCGTTCCCTGCTCTTGTTTTGAGTCGGAGGGTAGTGTTCCGCATAGCATTTCAAAGGTGATTAGTACCCATTGCTAATGCACTTATCATGTCTACCTAGATTGTGTACGATTTTAAAGTGACCTAACTCACTTTCTGATCTGCTAATTTTTTTGAAATAATGATAGTTTTCATTTCAATGTCGTGATTTATTTTAGTCGAGTTACTGTGCTCCCATTATAAATATATGAAAAGATAAAACCAATAATGTTAAGTAATATATAATTATAATGTAATACTAAACAACAAAATAAAAATGTATTAATAAATATAGATCTTCAGTTGGTCACCCGTATAGTCAACTGGAAAATTAACAAACACTGTTTATCGCACGTCATATCCTCACAAAAATTATGCTTGTTCAATTGGTTATTATTGTTTATGTAAAACTGAATCATTAATTCTGATGTCAGATTATACTGTATTGTGAGTAACCAATTTCACTTGAATGTGGTTTTTAAATTGTTATCGAATGTAGCAAATAACAGTTAGTTATGAGTGTGACATCACTGTGGCCTCAAGTCAATCAGAAACTCTAAGTTATCTACCTATATCTCTTCAGGGAACACGTCATCACACTCTGCTTGGCATCGATATGGTTGCGCCACATGTGTTTTGAGAAGTTTTTATTGATTTGTGTGAAATGAAAACAACACGGCAGCCTGTTTGAGTTGCAACTGATGTATTTTAAATGTAACATTACGAAAAAATGAATGGAAACTTTCCTACGGATATTCTTTTGAAGATTTTCGAATATTTATCCGGGACAGACCTAATTGCATGATCATTGGTGAATCAGCGTTGGAACAGATTGAGTTCTGATCGTCGATTGTGGGAAGGCATTTGCAAGGATGACATCATGTGCAATGCCTGTTTTGACGTAAATATATTACGTCATATTCGATATATGGATTTGGAAAAATCACAAGCGCCGTTCTCTAATCTTAAACAAATTATAACTTATCGGAATCAGAATCAATTACAGATGCATCGAAGCACTATGTTCCAAACCGGTCTCCCTTATCTCGCATGGACTCTTATGAACTTTTGTGAAACATGTGATAAAAATCATTTTTACAAATGCATGAACAGAGAATTGAAGCATTTCACACAGTCTTCACGATTATATCATTGCAATTACTACAGAATGGTTTCTGACCAAACTTGCCATTGTAATTTTACTATTCTTGGTCATGAGTGTTTGAATTACTTGACAGAAAAATATCAAGAATACAGCAGAGACCTCAGTCAAACGGTCGCTGGGCACGATAACGAGCAACCAAACAGCAAGCAAACTCTGGCGGTAGAAGCTCTACATCGAATACATATTGGTGGATCAGAATTAATTGTGTTTGTTACCGAAGCGACAGCACATTTCGGTGACGAGAGACCGAATATCATACAACTTAACAGTGTCAGGAACCAACTACATGCTATAAGAAGACGTGAATTAGAAGATAGATGCCTTTTGTTTATTTGTTTTGTTGCACCGGACCTGTTCGAACACTCCAGGTTTAATCCCGTTTCGATAAGTGACTTGTTAGATTTAACTGGGCCTGTAGGAAAAAACAACATTGATTCTTTCACCTGGCGCTTGCGGTTGTTTGAGGACATGAAACACTTTGAAGAAAAGCTCAGCCAGATTTTTGAATGTGAACAAATAAAAAATTCTGTCTGATACGTTCAACAGCCACCTAATCCACTGGTTGTGTTGCCCAACCCAAAATATAGATTTTATTGAACACTGAGTTTTATTTGAGTGTGATCGAGTTTATTAAAAAAATGGTTTTGTTTTAATAAATTTTGTAAACTAATAAGATTGTTTAATGCGTAGTTGAATACGTAGTTTTGATTGAGATCAAATTGTTCAGAACATTTAAAGTTTACTAAGCGCACTCAATTTAATGTTGCTTGGAAACATTTCACACTGAGAACCGCCAGCCGACTGTGATGCATACTTTTACCATTAGATACTATCTAATTTAGCCAATCATAGCCTACAATGCAGAAAATTAACTTTACGCATGTTGTTTATTGAACTATGGTAATGTACGCGTACAATAACATGTGGACTGCATCTTAGAAACAAGAAGTCTTCAATACCATCAAACTTGAATATATGTAAATGGCAATATCATTGCATGTATTAATATAAAATTTCAACACAAAATGTGAGATTCACATGTTTAAACAAGACAACAAATGCACTTTATTTTATAGATGAACATAAAATGGCTTTATTAACTTTACAATATTTCATACGCAAAGTTGTTTACAACATATAAAATTTCTGAAAAAATATGTCGTAATTTGGAAATCCAATATTCCATATAGTGTTCCCTTAAAACTTGTACGCAGTATTGGATACATTCTTATTTGTAACTTAGGATTTAGCATTAGTGGGAGATAAGTCAAGTACTTCACTCACTGCAAAGCAGCACTCGTAACTTTTATGATTATTCCTGCAATATATTAATGACAGTACGATTGATGATGAATGGTAACAACCGGACGTGTGCATCTGTCCCGATTTTAGAAGGTCATATTTTGCAGTTTCGTCGTTCAAACTCTATATGACAGTGGCTTTCAAGCGCAACATGTTTAGCATTCTTTCACTGTTCCAGGTGCATACTGATCCTGGTCCTACAGTCTCTACTTGATTATTGCAAACAGCACCAAGCCGATTGTGTATTGTGTGATATAAATGCATAGAAATGAGCATTTTTGTCATATTCTACTCTATAAAAATTTGGATTTCACAGACGAATTGTATGCAGCATACAAAACACTAATGCTGGACGAATTCAGGATGTATTCCGAATAATCTTACTTTATTAAAAATGAAATCATCATTACTTAGTCATTTTCAAATCGTAAGCAGAATTCATATCTTGCAATCTATTTCACTAATTTTTTAAGCAATGCAAGATGTGCTGGTTGATTAGTATGAAAATCTTTTTCATGGAAAAGAGAAGAAAAATATAATAGTATGTAATAAAATGAGAGAAAAATTGATGAATGTCTACATCTTATCTTTATCCAGTACCTGACTGTTTCACCAGGAACTCCTTAACCGGTGATGTTGCACATTCACCGAACTTGGATGTGCTTAGATCGAACTTGGACAAATTCATGTCGACCAATCAAAGTATTGAACTTATATATTCTTCACCATTACAGCTTTAAACTAGCAGCAGTGGGAGCGAACGGATTTCAACCCTAAATCTGAAGTGAATTACTGGTACCACTAGGTTGGTCAACGTTTATGCACTGACGCAATCTGCGACCCCTGCTGAAAAAGACGCTTTTTAACATAACCGCGCAACAGTCCTCAAAAACCTGCCACACTGAAATCATGTATTTGTATTGGGTGAATTCAATGCTACAGTTGGTGCACATCACCATTCTTGGCAAAAGGATATTCAGTGTGGATAAAACCAACGAAAATGGACAACGTCTTTTAGAATTGTGCAGACATTTCAGTCTTTTGTTTCAGTAACACTTTCTTTCAAAGTAAACCGCATCATAAGTTCCCTTGGAAACATCCTCGCTCTAATAATTGGCATCAGCTTGATCTTATTCATGTTAGGCGCACTAATATAGGAAGCGTTCTTATCATCAGATCACATCAAAGCGTAGATTTTGACCTTGATCATTCACTGCTCTGTGCAAATCTGAAGATTCCGACACGAGCTTTAACGGCACCAAATTGTCTGCTAAGCTTAAATAGACGGCACTCGCATGTTCGAACCTAATCTAGCTGCGATATTTCCAAAAGCGTTCACATGCGAGTTCTGCAAGCCAACCCCACTCGAATCGGCTTAAGAAAAGTCGGCGTATTCCAAATCGCACTTTCCACTATCGGTCCGAAGAAAGCGCGAAAAAGCGACTGGTTCGAAGCAAAAGCTTTGGAGATGACTGCTGTGTTGGATGAGAAAGGGTCAGCATTCTTGCGGTTCAAGGTTATGCCAACAGATGAAATCTTACGACTTTCATGATGTGGTTCTTGCTTCTACGCTGTTCGGCATTTTCTTTGCTCTGCTTCTGAAGAACGCTTTCGGGACGAGGACAGAACGCATTCACTTACGCACCCGAAATGTTGACAAGCTTTTTAACCTGAAGCGGTTGAGAGCACAAACCAAGGTACGAAATGTGCTAATCTGTTGCCTGCAGTTTACCGACGATGCAGCCTTTATTACTCACTCCCAAGAGCACCTTCAGACGCTAATGGACTGTATTACGACTTTGGGCTAACAATCAGCATGAGCAAGACCAAAGTCCTTGGTCAAGGGACTTTATCTCCTCCAATCATCACTGTAGGAAACTGTCAGATTGAATCAGTACATCATTTCACATACCTTGGGTTAACCATTCCGAATAACCTGTCGCTTGACACGGAGATTGATAAACAAATTGGCAGAGCAGCTGTCATTCTGTCCTGATTAAACTCTCGTGTTTGCGGTAACCGCAAGCTGACTGTAAAGACAAAGATGATGGTATACATCACGTGCGTACTAAATGCTTTACTGTACGGCAGAGAAACCTTGACCACCCACGCAAGACACGAACGGAGGCTGAATGCGTTCAACCTACGAAGCATCCGTCGTATGTTGAACATATCGTGGATGGACAGAGTGACTAACTCTGAAGTGCTTTCCAAAGCTGGTCTACAGAGCATGTTCACCCTATTACGTCAGCGCCGCCCGCGGTGGCTTGGTGCAACTGATGCAATAAAACCGAGTTCGGACTATCGTTGCAGGAGCTGCGAAAGTGATTGTTTCTCCCGAATCGGACTGTTTAGTCATTCAAGAAGCTGTAAAACATGAAATTCCATGCGATTGTGATTGGAAACTATACATCTTGACCCCCTGGATTTACATGTGCCATCCAACCGATTAAAACAGTTTCAGCCCTATCGATTTTTACCCGATTCCTGAAATTCTCAATAAGCAAACAAACACCGTTTTTACAAACTATTTTATTCGTATTCCAGTATTGTTCTGTGGTTTTAGTAAAGCTATAGGCCGTTTAAACCGTTAAATTGAAATGAATTAAAATTGTTAAAAAAGATATACTTGAATGGCAATGTTGAATAGGATTATTGCAAAGTTACAAGTCAAAGTGATTCAAAGTGATTCAAAGTTGTAATGGTCTAAAAAGCATTTAGCTTAACAATAACCATAGGATGGAGTTATGAGGTATATACAATAAAAAAGAAGAACAGGAAAACTCATGTAGTGTAAATCGTATCAAAGTTTGGGTTGTCTCTCAAGTGTTTGTCCAAATTAGCTTTAAAAATATCCAGGTTGGCTGAGTGTGTAACAGTGGAGGGGAGGGTGTTCCATGTGAAACTTACACGTACAGCATACGAATATCTTCGACAGTTCAGTCTTGAAGTGGGAATAAGCACTGAACGTTCATGTTTCCGACTGGCACGGGGTGGCGAGCGTGTGAAAAGTTTGGACAAGGGATGGTTAGGGACGTGCATAATATTGTACATCAGTATGAGGTCACCTCTTAGTCGACGACAGCGAAAGTCGAAAAGATTGAGACTCCTCTAACGTTCTTCATATGGTTTAGCAGCTAGTCCGGGTACAAGCTTTGTGGTTCGGTGGTAAATACGCTGCAGAAGATTGATGTCTTTCTGAATCCAGGGTGACCAAGCCTGAACAGCGTACTCCATCGCTGGTCTCAGATAGGTGTTCATGATACGGGGCACCGACTGATTGGAGAATCTGCCGAAAATTCGTCTCAATAACGCCAATACTTGTGACGCCTTTTTGTATGCCGCTTTGCACTGCAGTGAAGTCTTCAGACTTGAACTGGTCCAAACACCCAAATCCTTCTCTTCAGTTGTCCAGACGAGTTGGTGGGACCCAAGAGTGTAGTTGTAATTAACAGTCTTTCCAATGTATAACGCCTTGCACTTTTGGAAGTTGAATGGTAGTTT
>JACCGJ010001678.1:0-30224 GCA_013407085.1 Atriophallophorus winterbourni
TGATCTGCGATTTCAAATCAAATATATCCTTGTTTAAATCTGCGCTGGAAGTACAAAGGAGTAAAAATGGGTTGGCTGACTGTTCAGATTGTTGTGTTACGTGAGATTTCATATAATTCATTTGCAGCTTGAGCAACCTTGTCTAGGTAACTTTCTTTTTCCGTGATAACCAAAACTTTTTGCAAATCGTTCGGTGAACTCTGAAACCAGATCTGTCGTAGTACTCTTTCGTCAAACTTCTGTGTCCCTTATAAATGTAACAGATGGCTTTAGTGTTGTAAAGGTGTTTGATCTTCTTGCTTTTGTAGTGGACCAGTAAAGCTAGTATACAAAACTCGAAATATAAAAATAAGTAATCTGACTCACGAACAGTTCTTTTGATCCACGTACATATAATCCGCAATCCTCCTTTGGTAATTGCTTGTTCTTGTAATGACTTCAATATTTCTACTCGAAATGTTACGTTCCAGAGACGGAATTCCCAAAAGCCCAGATCAACGAAGAACGTGGGTAACGCACACAACAGAAGTATATTGTGTTAAGTGATGAGTTGATTATGTACAAAATCGTATTCGACAGATGAATTATGTTCACTGAGTTATCGAACAAAAAATCGATGAAACGTGAGTGATAACGTTAACGGGAAATCGAAAAATCAATAGTACTATCGATCGTCTGAGTGAACCGATTTTGTCAGAACAAATTGAACTGAAGATATCAAAAACTGTACAATAGATTTTTACCAGAAAAATTGTTAAGTAAAAATAGGTTTGTACAAACTCGACACATCTCTCTCATTAGAGCGTTGGAAGAAAAATGGAAACGCTCGAAACATTTTGAGTGAAGTAAGTCTCAAGTTTCTTTGCCGAGAAACAATACGGCCAGATCGTGTGTGGCGGGTTCTTTTCAAGCAATAACGTAAAGTCTGTGAGGAAGGACTGGGTATACCCATTGGTTGAGTGGGAGGGGTGGATTGGATGTCGGAAGCATTTTGTGGGATACAAGTGGGTATATTGACAACATTGCGATTTGGGCTTTCAGTGTTTCGTAGCTTCGCTGTGAGCTCGACGGCGAGGGTCGCACGTAGGCGACCTTTAGGCGATCAATGCTAATGTTGTCAGAAGTTCCGTTTTCATTTATCTTGAAACATTTGAGATGACGTTCAATTACTCGGTACGGACCGCTGTAAGGTAGGATCGAGTGCTTTTTAACACTGTCGACTCTCACAAAGACAAACACACATGATTGGAGGTCTTCATGCATTTGCTCATCGCGGTACGATTTCCTTGGCTGTTGATAACGCAATGTCTGCATATAGCGCTCAAGATTTTCGATATACTGACTTGTTGGTGTGAAGTCGTGTTCACGAGAGTCACTGGCCATTTCACCTGGTAAGCGCAGTGTTGTGCCATGAACTAGTTCAGCTGTTTAACACTTGAGATCTTCTTTCACTGCCGTTCGTAATCCTAACATGACAAGCGGTAATGAGACTGACCAATTTTGTGTATTCCGTGAGCAATAAGGGCAGCTTTCAGTTGTCGGTGAAAGCGCTCCACTAGACCATTCGCGCAAGGATGATAGGCTGTGGTGCGAATGTTGTGGGTGCCCAGCAGTTGGTTTAAATCTCGAAAGAGTGCTGATTGGAATTGAGAACCACGGTCAGTTGTAATGACTGAAGGAACGCCGAATTGTGATATCCAAGATTCGATTAATGCTTCGGCAACCGTTTTTGCTTCAATGTCTTTCAAGGGCCTTGCGACAGGCCATCGCGTAAATCTGTCAACACATGTTAAGATGTAAGAATGATTACGTGAGGGTGGCAGTGGTCCAACTAAATCGAGATGAATATGGCTGAATCTTTCGTCTGGTGCTGTAAAAGTACCATAAGGTGAGATAGTGTGACGGTGAACTTTTGCACGTTGACAATGAATGCATGAACGCGACCAAATTGAAATGTCGTGATTCATTTTTGGCCACACGAAACGGTCAGAGATTAACTTTCTAACGCGAATACTGTGAGAGATCGTGCATTTGGTGGAATATTTCACGACGTAATGTTGCTGGTACAAAAGGTCTAGGGGTGCCTGTGGATAGATCGCATGTAATAGACATGGAGGAGTCAGGAAGATCTCGGTTAGCGTCAACGATGAAGATTTCCGAATTTGTGGTAACTCCTTCGGTAAGCTGAGCTTCTGCGATAGTGATTGGACGTCGCTGGTAATAGAATTGAGGTGACCACGGGATAGGGCGTCGGCGACAACGTTATCTTGGCCTGAGACATGTCGGATGTCGGTGGTAAACTGTGCAATGAAGTCCAGTTGTCGAATTTCTCGAGCCGAATAGCGGTCAGTGTTTGAAAGCAGGGCGTAACAGAGCGGTTTATGATCAGTTAAAACCGTGAATTCTCGCCCTTCAAGTAAATGGCGGAAATGACGGATGGCATAATAGATTGCAAGCAATTCTCTGCCAAACGTACTGTAGCGAACCTGAGCTGGTTGCAGTCTCTTTGAGAAAAACGATAATGGGCACAGTTCTCCATTGCGACTATATTGCAAAGTTGCACCAATCGCTTCGTTAGACGCATCCGTGGATAAAAATAGTTTGATATTAGGATCGGACGGTAAGTGATTCAGCAACGTTGCCTCGCTAAGCGCATTTTAATGCGTTCAAAAGCAGTTTTAGCTGAGTCCGTCATATTTAACGAGCGTTTGTTGTTGCGGAGTAAATCCGTCAATGGTTGAATTAGCTCGGCACAGTGAGGAATGAATCGACGGTAGTAATTCACAAGACCAAGGAAACGACGGAGTTGTCGTATTGATTCGGGTAATGGGTAGTCTTTTATGGCGGAAACCTTTTGCTCAATGGCCTGATACCTTTGGAATCAACTTGATGTCCAAGATTTCTAGTGATTCGACGCCAAATACGCATTTATCGGGGTTTACAACTATGCCGTACTTCGACAGTTGTGAAAAGACGCGATGTAAATGTTCAGCGTGTTCAGTGGGCGATTTACTAGCGATGAGTACGTCATCGATGTAAACGAAGACGAAATCGAGACCCAAGAAAACTTGATCCATGAACCGTTGAAATGTCTGTGCTGCGTTGCGCAGACCGAATGGCATTCGAACGAATTCGAAAAGTCCGAAAGGTGTGGTTATGGCTGTTTTGGGCACGTCTTCTGGTTCCACTGGTATCTGGTTGTAGGCATGCACCAAGTCAAGTTTGGAAAAGATGGTCTTTCCTACAAGTGCCAATCCAAAGTCGTGGATGTGTGTAATGGGAAAAGACGTTACTATTCCCTAAAAACTCAATATCTTTGAAGATATTACGACTCTATTATGACACTATGTCAATATATATTTGAATTATATGGCGCGAGAAAACATGATTATTATTTGATCATAACGTTTATAATTTGATCATATTCGCCCTTTATTCTCATTGGTCCATCGAGTCCTTGACGCGGTTTTAATGTGCTATTTTCCAAGGTCATTCCCTTTTACATTCTCGGCCTATATATATGGATGAGTAAACCATGTTTGTAATTATTGGGAGTGAGCTGCCATACTAACTTCTCTGAAGCCTTGGTCTCCTCTCTCAATAGTCGGTTGGGCAATATCGTGGGAAGCATATCCGAGTGAATTATCAGCTCCATATCAAGAACGTAACAGTTTGGCGATGGGTTTATTCAAGTTACGAAATCATGGAACAATCCAAGATAGAAATTCTTTTGGAGCGACACATGATACTAATGGAACTTCTTCTGCAAAACAAGTACCAAGCACAGAAGCACGTGCTATTCCACCCTCCGTTGACAGAATTGCGAACAGCATCGCAGAATTTGCCTATGATCCGAAGGCAAACGTCACGTTTGAAACTTGGTTCAGACGTTATGAAGACCTTTTTCGTGTTGATTTTTCAGCCCAAGATGATGCATGGAAATTTCGGCTGTTGCTACGTAAACTTGGCCCAGCAGAGCTGGATATGTACTGCAACTTGATCCTTCCCAAGAATCCTCGGGATAGATATTTTGATGAGATGATCAAGTTGCTGATTCAACTTTTCGGTGAGCATGTATCTCTCTTTAACACTCGTTACACCGTCCATGCAGTTCAGCAAAGCAATTGGCATTCGTCACAAGATTCCAGCGCGAAGAAGCCACCGTTTTCATGTTGGCATTGCGGAGCCTGGCACTGTGTCCGATATTGTCCCTTCAAACAGCACCATTGCAGTCAGTGCAACGTCACCGGCTACAAAGAAGGATTCAGCAGATCCAGAACGAAAAAACAAGTTTCGTCGAAACCAAAGATTTCGAGGCCCTTTTCAAAGCCGCAGCAAAAATGCAGAGGTTTTCATCATATCAGCCAATCAATGCTCTGTGTAACCAAATACAGTGCAGCAGTGCACCCACTGACAGGATTGCAGCCATATCTACTTAGCAGTATGTACGCGATCAGTTGACCACAGCAGTTCGAAACCTTCCCGTGACAGTCGCAGATATCAAGAGGACATTGAACGACGACAAGGTTCTCTCCGAAGCTATCAGGTTTGTTCAATCTCCCTGGCCTAGGCTAGCATCACAATTGACTGGCAATCAACTATTTCAGAGACGGGGATCCTTATCAATCGTGGATGACTGTCTCGTGTTTGGTGCTCCAGTCGTTATTCCCGCTGCTTTGCGTCAACGGGTGATGCGTCAATTTCATGCTGGACATCTGAGGCTCAATCGGGTGAAAGCAATCGCCCGGAGTTTCGCCTACTGGCCAGGAATGGACGCTGATATCACTGAGTTTTTCAGGCGTTGCACCAATTGTCAACAAGCGATAAAAATTCCTGCTCACGCAACACCGGTTCTGTAGCCTCGACCTGACAAAGCATGGTCGCGTATCCACATTGACTTCACCGACCCACTCAACGGAACCACCCACTTAGTCTTGTTAGACGCTTATTCGAAATGGCCCAAAATCGTTCCGCTCTCTCCTGCCACAAGTTCGACCACAATCGGAGCACTCACTTCGCTATTTAGCCAACACGAAGTTCCCGTCACCATTGTCTCAGATAATGGATCCCAAATCACGTCAGCCTATTTTGCCGAATTCTGCAAGAACAATGCAATCAAGCATATCCGGACTACGATCTACCATTCCTAATCGAACGGACAAGTGGAGAGGTATGTCGACACATTCAAAAAAGCAATGCTCATGTTTCGATGGGAAAGGACTACCGTCGACTACTTGCAACGATTCCTGTTAGTCTACCGGACGACCACACACGAATCCCTGATGAATAGTCAAACGCTAGCAGAGGCACTAATGGGTAGAAAAACTCCGTACAGTCAATAACGCAATGGTCTCGAAGCCACCGCAACCTCATGTTCGTCAGCATCTCAGTCGGAGGAGCTTCAAAGTGGGATCCAGCGTCTATGATCGTGATTATCGACAACGAAGAAACCCATGGATCGAGGGCAAGGTTGTATGTCGGAGAGGTACGGTAATGTTCGACATCCAAGTTGGAAACGACATTTGGATACGCCATCTCAATCAATTGAGACCAAGAGAAGGACAGTCGTAGTTAGAAACTGCAAACCAGTGAATCTTCCGTTGGATCTTCTATTTGATACCTTCCAGCTCTCACCTTCTCCGGTTGAAATACCACCTGACAATATCGCTCCCGATCGCGCACTAGAACCTCGACGATGGACTAACCGAAGACTCCAGACTGTCGTACCACTTCAAGTGAACCCCAAGCTCTGTCGGTACTGAGTCACTTTTGAAAAGAAAGGTAATTAAAAAAGACGTTTATTTTCTTTAAATCTCAATATCTTTGAAGATATTACGACTCTATTATGACACTATGTCAACATATATTTGAATTATTTGGCGCGAAAAACATGATTATAATTTGATCATAACGTTTATAATTTGATCATATTCGCCCTTTATTCTCATTGGTCCATCGAGTCCTCGACGCGGTTTTAATGTGCTATTTTCCAAGGTTATTCCCGTTCACATTCTCAGCCTATATATGTGGATGAGTAAACCAAGTTTGTTATTATTGGAAGTGAGCTGCCATACGGACTTCACTGAAGCCTTGGTCTTCTCTCTCAATAGTCGTTTGAGCAATATCGTGGGAAGCATATCCGGGTGAATTATTAGCTCCATATCAAGAACTCAACAGTGTGGTATAGGATACCTATCTGGAACAGTAATTTTTTCAGTGCTTTATAATCCCCACAAGGGCGCCATGCACCATGTTGCTTCTTTTCGACCATGTGGAGAGGTGAGGCCCATGATGATTTTGATGGACGTGTGATGCCCAATTCCATCATATGCTCGAACTCTCGTTTAGCAATGGCCAATTTGTCTGGTGCTAACCGTCTTGGGCGAGCGAAGACTGGGGAACCGCGTGTTTCGATATGGTGTCTAACGTCGTGCTTAATCGCATTATTCGGTGAGTTTGGGCGGAAAACTTCTGAGAACTCAAACAATAAGCTGCTATATTGTTCTGGAATACTCAATGGTAATATGCGAATAGACTGTCTCGCAGAACGGCATGGTTTTCCCAGGGTTTTTAACTTTGTCAGGTTGTCAGTAAGTTTAGGGAACTCCAAATCGACAGACAAGTTAAAAATGTGTAAGGAAATCTGCACCCACTATAGCGCTTCGTACGTCTGCAAAGTTAAAGACCCAACGGAAGTCACGTCTGAGGCCTATGTTTAAAGTTAGTGAACGTTGGCCGAACGTGGTGATCTGCGTACCGTTTTCCGCCTGTAATGTCAATGAGGTTTTGTTCTTGCGTTGCTGTGGTGTGGGCGGGATTACACTTATCTCAGCACCCGTATCAATGACAAAACGATATTTAATCGAACAATCAGTGATATAAAATAGGCGACTAATGTTATTGCCAGGTGGAGTCGTCGCTGTTACTGCCTGGCTTTGAAGTTTTCCTGGTGTGTAAAGTTTACAGAATGGCAAGCACTTTCTAGCCTTTGAACCGAATCGGCGGTGATAATGACAAATGCTGTGCTCGCGTTTGTAGCGGTCTCGGGATGTACTTCTGTTTGAAATGCGCGTTTGGCTGCGGCTAAGTCTTGATGGTCGAGCGTTGAACGTCTTTGTTAGTGCTGAAATCTGTGAGGTCAATTCAGCCACATGTTGCTCAAGCCCTTGTACTTCAGTCTCCAACGCGGGCTTTAATGTGACTTCTTGTAGGGTAGCTGGTGACTTGGTTCTAAACACTGAATGAACTTGGTTCGTCGTTTCTGCTAGCTTACGTGAAGGTATATCTTTCTCAAGAACCGAAAGAAATTTTCTAAAAATCTACAGGTAAGTTTTGAAACCAGAGTTTACGTAAAACAGACTCATTCAGGGTTTGTTTCCCTTGAAGGTGCATCATGTCTTAAGAGCTGAGAAGGGATTTTGTCACCAATCTCTACTCCTGCGAACGATGTACGCAAATTTTACTCATCTGATGCGGCTGTTCTGTTGATCAACGCATTTTTCAGTGTGGTATACGGGTCGGATTTTTGTTTATCATGAATAATATCGACGACCTCTGTAGCGGTTTCGGTGGGTAAGTGTGCAACAACACAATTGTACATACTCTCCTGTTTAGTAATGCGTTTAAATTCCAAAATTGCTTCAGCTTCAGCGAACCATAGACGAGGATTATGCGTACCGAAAGGTGAAAGGGTAACATTGAAAATATCAGAGCGGTGGTCTGTGTCGCTGAAGTTATAAGAAGTCATTGCAAAGAATTACAGACTAAAAATATCAAAATATGGGGAGAATGTGCGAAGAAAAAACTCGGGCTCACTAAAAATATATGTAGTGGACCAGTGAAGCTAGTATACAAAAGTCGAAATATAAAAATAAGTAATCTGACTCACGGACAGTTCTTTTGATCCACGTACATATAATCCGCAATCCTGCTTTGGTAATTGCTTGTTCTTGTAATGACACCGGTATTTCTACTCGAAATGTTACGTTCCCGAGACGGAATTCTCAAAAGCCCAAATCAACGAAGAACGCGGGTAACGCACACAACAGAAGTTTATAGTGTTAAGTGATGAGTTGATTATGTGCAAAATCGTATTCGACAGATGAAATGTGTTCACTGAGTTATCGAACAAAAAATCGTTGAAAAGTTAACGGGAAATTGATAAAGCAATAGTACTATCGATTGTCTGAGCGAAAGGATATTGTCAGGAGAAATAAAACTGAAGATATCAAAAACTGTACAGAAAAATTGTTGAGTAAAATTAGATTTGCACAATCTCGACGTGATAACCAAAACTTTGCGCAAATCGTTCGGTAAACTCTGAAACCAGATCTGTCGTAGTACTCTTTCGTCAAACTTCTGTGTCCCTTGTGAATGTAACAGATAGCTCTAGTGTTTTGAACGTGTTTGTTCTCCTAGCTTTTAGAAGGATAAGAGTTTTAGCAAGTTTTGCTCATCGGTAAGATAATCGCAGATTTGATCTGATCGTTAGGATCTGTGACATGTTGATTATAATCTACATCAGTAACTTCTCTGGCGATGGAGGTTGAAAGCACCACATCAACGCGGTTTTAGCTTGTGCGTTGCGTTCAAACACGGTATAACTTGATTAGAGCTTCGATTTGTGCAAACTAGAGACTTGTATCAGTCGTGTCGAAGACAGGTACTGTGAATTGATTGGTAAAATCATCTTTCTCTTGATCTTTGTTATTTGTATTATGGTTAATGGCGTATATAAATTTGAATGCGTCTTCGGACTCACTAATTTGTAGTGGATAGTGAGAAAGTGATCCTGAGACTGCGTGGGTTCCAGTTATATCCAAATACAATTTTGACTGCGAGACAAACACAGAAGAAAGAAGACCGTGCGTGGACAAATGGTACATTGTTATTGATGAGTGTGTTGATTATGTACAAATAGCAATTAACAGCTGAATGACGGTAATTGAATAATTGAACAGAAAATCGACGAAATGTAACCGTTAACGATAAACGCAAATCGATAAATCAATATAGCGTTATCCGGAATCCAAATTAAACAATAATTTGTAAGTTAACAAATCAAGATAATACAAAATATAACGCTGTAAAATTAATATAACCTTCTCAGTTTTCTTAATACTGCCACCAAAAGGATGGAATGGAGGTAAGCCTGTCGAAGCACTCTGCCCAGACTTAAGCAAGGCTTTTGATTCCGTAAATCACCGCTTTCTAGAGATTGAGGTAGCAGCAAAAGCCACACGGGGTAGGATACTTGCTTGGATAACAGCATTTTTACAGGTAGAACGGATCATTGAATCAACGGATGAAGATACCCTGATGCACCAACTTTACCGGGTCAAAAAATAGTCATATCTGTGGAACCACTAACTGAAACTTATTAGAAGCCAACTCTTGTCAGCACTGGTTGATAAGATTTCAGTCAAGGTGTCGGGATATTCTTACAGTGTAAACGCCACATAGCGTGTTAAGGATTTAGGAGTACGATTTAGTAATGAATTTAAATGAAAGGACTAATGTGTCGCTGCATCTCAATATGCTCGAAAAGTGCTTCTTCGTCTGAGATCCGTGCTATCCAGCAAAAGACCCGATGTATTCCTGTCTGTTTACAAGGCATTATTTCGACCGAATTTAGAATATTATTTCGAGGCGTGGTGCCCTTACTACTAGAAGGACATCGTTCGAATCGAAAGCTAAGAGCTTCTGGCAACTCGCTTGATTAAGGGTCAAAGAGGGAAACCTTACGCTGTACGCTTAAAATCCCTCGATCTTCTCTCACATAGGTGCGCTGGTTTGAGAGGCCACGTAATGGAAACCTTCAAGATTTCAATGGGGTTATGTGGCGTTATCATGAACTACTTCTTTGCCTTAAGTTCCAAGATGAGCACCCGTGTGTATTTACTGAAACTTGTTATTCATCGATGTAGACTACAGTCCCGAAGACCTTTTTCAGACTCATGGTGGTATATTTTTGGAACCGGCTCCTAGAAGAAATTATATCCTGCAGTTCTGTAGCGAGTTTTAAGAATGGTATGGACCGCATCTGGGGTACGTTTTTTACAGATTAATCCCCGAATAAACATGCAAGATTAGGTAGTTCACCATTTTTAGCGTTATCCGTTGAATAAAGTAAATGATTTAGTTCTGTATTATATAAATACACAAATCTTCTTCAGCTGATTTCTCACCGTACTGGTTAGGAGATTTTTTTATTTTCTCAGCATCATCCATAACGACGTGCTTCATTGTGGACAAAAAAATGAGTCTGAGCTACACACAATACAAGGACAATGGAATGAACTCACTGAAAGACCACAGAAGCAAATGTTCAAAGGAAGATCCGTGAAGTCAAACGATAGCGAGATGATCCACACAGGAAATTCCAACCGATATAATTCAAGGTGGAGAATGCGCTAAAATGTTGGAGAATCTTGTAATCACAATTTCGGCACGAAGAGGCGCACACAAACTTCGCAATCACGGAAGAAGTCAAAGTTCAAGTGTTCGAAATTATATTAAGCGCCACAAAGTATATTGTACAAGCATTAATACGAAAGAGGTATACATCGTCAAAAAACGAATAACCATTGAAGACCAAAAAGTGTATGTACAAAATAATAAGATACAAAGTGAAAGTAGTTCACTACAATACTCCCCCACAAGATATTTAATTAGTCTTGAAGGTAGTATAACATACGCTCGAAATGTTCATGAGGTCACATAGTCAGCAAGACGTTGAGGACAATGCATATGTCTAACTGTTCGAGTTTGGATGAGGGTAGAAGGGACCGGAGAATTGAAATCAACATATGTGGAGGTAGGCATATGAGGATTACAAGGCGGTTGTGATTAGGGGTAGTGACGCTCGATGAAGTTGGCGGTTTGAGCTCAACGGAAGCTGGTTTCAGGCTACCAATAGAAACCGTGTCACGTAGACCATTCATATCCGAAACAAAGTACTCCGGTTTACGATCAATAACTCTGTGTTGTCCATAATAGGATGGTTAAAGTGGTCTACAAACAGAGTTAGGCTGCACAAAAACAAAATCACACGTATTAGGATGAAGTGATTTCTGTTGGTGGATATTGCGATGTCGAGTAGGTGTAAAATCGAACTTGGACATAATCGATCGCAAGCGAGTAATGTAATCTGACATTGGAGGTAATGACTAGCAAGGCACAACTAGTTCACTGTTAAGACACAAGATAGTTCCAAAAACTAACTCTGTGACTGATCATTGCATGCCTTCTTTGATAGTAGATTGGATTCCAAGAAGAACAACTGGCAAATTCTCAGTCCATCTATTAGGATAGGGCTGACCAGCTAAACAGATTTTGTATTGCCGGTGAAAGCGTTCAACAAATCCATTCGAGTTAGGGTGGTAGGCGGTGGTTCCATAGTTCTGTTAGCCAAGGATTCGAGTCAAATCTCGAAACAATGTCGAGTGAAACTGAACGCCACTCTCGGTTGTGATAATAGATGGTGTGCCAAAATTGGCAATTCAGTGTTCGACGTGGGAGCCTGCAAGAGCTTCAGAACATGTGTCTTTGATCGAAACAGAAATTAATAATCGACTAAAGCCGTTAGGGATGAATGAATATCCTTTCGATGATGGCATAGGACCGACGAGGTCAATATGCACATGAGAAAATCGACTGTTGTGATGCCTAAAATAGACGTAAGGTGTGATCGTTTGTCGACAAATTTTGTTCTTTTGACCA
Source organism: Atriophallophorus winterbourni (assembly GCA_013407085.1). Lineage (NCBI taxonomy): Eukaryota > Metazoa > Platyhelminthes > Trematoda > Plagiorchiida > Microphallidae > Atriophallophorus > Atriophallophorus winterbourni. Next base: position 11,722 of record JACCGJ010001678.1, read on the forward strand.
GAAATACAATGCTGGAACCAGGTTCGTATATTCTTATTCGAAGACGGCCAAAAATATCTGCGATTCGCCTCACAGTGGCGCGCTGTCCAGGATGAGTCATCGAATGAATATGATCGAAAATGACACGTCGCAGAGAAGGGGAACAAGTGTTTTATGTTTTCCTGTCGAAAGATCACACGTCAAAAGGTATCGGCGTTAGGTGACTCATTTTGCTGCGAATTCAAGGATCGACACTGAACGTGTTTGGTCGTAGCAAACTCAGTTTAATGGTTAGCCAATATGGAGAGGTCAATGGTGTGCTTGCAGACGGAACGAATATCAGTAGGCAATTGAGAAATGTAATCTAAGTGTCGAATAAAATTGGCGAATGACGATCGAGTTGAGACTGCAGAGCAAACGTTGGTGGTGTGCGATTCGTAGGAATGATGAAGATATGACCTTCCAGTAGGTGACAGAAATGCCGTATGGCTAAATATATCGCAAGTAATTCGCAGCCAAATGTGCTGTAGCAAGTTTTTGCTGGATTAAGCTTTTGCGAGAAATGCCAATGGACGGACTGTGTTCTTATTGTGTTGTTGTAAAACAGCTTCCACAGCATAATTGGAAACATCGGTCGTCAGTGGTAAAGAAAAGGTCGGGTCTGAATCAATAAAAGAGAGTTTGATGACACTGTAAAGAGCCTTTTTGGATGAAGCAGAAGCTTCAAGTGCCTCTGGCGAAAGCTGAAGTTATTTAGCTTTGGAGTTGAGCAAATCATTCAGCGGTGCAATGATGTTTGCACAGTTTGAAATTAAACGGCGGTAAAAGTTGATCAAGCCGATAAAACGACGCAACTAAACAACCGCTGTTGGGACAGGTTAGTATGAAATCGCCTGGCAATTTTTAAGAAGCGGTGTAATACCAGATCGAGTGAACCGATGACAGAGAAAATCCAGTGTGTCTCTGCCAAAAATGCATATACTAGGGTTGATCTTGATCCCGTAATTTACGGAACAGTCAAAAAAATACGAATGTGTTTGGTGTGCACCTCTGAAGAATTGCTGCCAATTAAGAAGATGTATGCGCAGGCGAACGGCAAACATCGCAGGACTTAAGCGATGAAACGTTGGAAAGTTTGTGCAGCATTTCTCAGACCAAGGTGCATTCGTGCAAATTCGTATAAGCCGAATAGAGTTGTGACGGCAGTTTTAGGTATGTCTTCCTCGACTACCGGGATGTGGTGTAAGCACGGACAAGATCAAGCTAAGTAACGATAGTTGTGACAGAAAGATTGAAAAAAATCGTGGGTGTGTGGTACTAGGTATCTGTCCGGCACCGTTTGGTTGTTAAGAGCGCGGTATTCGCCTCATGGCCTCCAGTCATCTGAGGTCTTCTTGGAAACCATATGTAGTGGTGACGACCACGAGCTGGATAAAGGGCGGATGATTCCTTGCTCTAGCATGTGCTCAAATTCGTCTCTGCAATTTTGAGATTTGAAGGATGACGTCGCCTTGGTCTAATAAACATGGGTGGTCCGCTAGCGATGATGTGGTGTTTCACCGAATGGGGCACTTTGTCTGTCGGTCAAAGAAGCTGCATGATGGATAAAAATTCATGCAGTATAGAAACAAATGTGGGAGTTTCTTGAGTGAGATCTTCGATAATAGAGGTAATTGCTTTAGTTGTGATGCCTGACTCTTGTACAGAGGTTGTCGTATATACTAATCTGCAATGTTTCACTCCGAAGTGAGAAAAAAGTCGATACCGATTATGGACGCACCCAAGGGAATTTGCGTCTTAGTCCTCAATTTAAGATTAGGAGGCGTTGGCCATAAATATTAATACGAGTGCCATTTCCCGCTTGAAGAGTGTAGGCCGACGGTTTTAAACAACTGGATGCTGTGCGAATGACGCTATTTTCAGCGCCAGTATCGACTAGGAAACGCAAGTCATTCGATTTGTCTGTAACGTAGAACGGGCGACTCGGGTTTGGTGTGAGGGGCACAGTAGTAGCCGTATCTCTTGCAGTACCAACATATGCGCTCAGGGATTTTTGATGGTCGAGATTTAGATTTTGAGTGTTGTCGGTTGGAAGATTTCGACAAATGCGAGTTCACCACAAGATTATGTTCAGCGACTTGTTTCTTTGATTCCGAACATGGACAGTGCGAATTGATTGGCGCAGAATCTACAGTAATTCAGTCGACATTCTTTGCGTCCAGCATCTTATCAGCCGCTTGTGCTAGTTCCTCCAATGATACGTGAGTATGCTAACCAACAAGCGCTTGGCAAATGTCAGTGCAGACGTTTTTAAATCGCAACTATATAAAAATGCTTTCGTCAATCCTTTTATCTCTAAGTAGCTTTTTCATCTGACGAAGAAGCGTGGATGGTTTGTTTTCATCGAGAGCTATTTTGGAAAAGAGTATGTCAAGCTTTTTTGTTCGGAAATACGAATTTATTCTATTAACGCGAATTTGAGCTTTCCTTGTGGCTTGTCCTCATGCATAGCATAAATAAGATCACTGATCTTTTCAGCTAAGTCGATAGGAAGCAGGAGCACAACATGAGAATACATATTAGATTCATCGGTGATGTCTTATATACGGAAGGTGGCTTCGATTTGGTTGAACCATTAAGAGGGATTAGATGGACCTAACGCTGATAATGTGCTCGGAACATGCTATAATTGTTGGATTAGACGAACTTACCATATTGAATAATTGCTCATGGTGGGTTATTAAGTGAGTATTCCAAAAATATGCCAAAATGGACAAATACAAATTTATCGAGAATGAAAAACAGCGGTTCGTCTGGCTCATCAATTATCTAGTGGACCAAAAATAAGTCTGATCTACACACAATACAACAACAATGGAATGAACTCATTAAAACACGAAAGGAGCAAATGTCCTTGAAGTCACACGATAGCAACATGATCCACACAGAAAAATCCAACACATTAAATCCAAGGTGCATAATGCGCTTAAATGTTGGACAAAACGTTAATCACAATTTCGGCACGGAGCGGCGCACACAAACTTCGCAATCATGGAAGAAGACAAAGTCCGAAAAATCGAAATCTTATAAGGCGCCAAAAACTATATTCTCCAAGCATTAATACGAAAAAAGTATACATGGCCAAAAACGAATAACCATACAAGGCCAAAAGGTGTGTGTGCAAAATACTAAGATCCGATGTGAATGTTGTTCACTACACTTCCCAAATACAACACGGATAATCTTTTGGCATCGCGATCATCGAGGATATCCAACGCACAATTAAAAAAAGCTTAGGCAGTACTGGTTGGTTCTCTGTTGTTTTCCATCGATAAAATTATGGACGCCGGATTAGCTCGTTATCTACCTACTGTCCTGTGCAATTAAACTGAACTGTCTAGGGCAGAATACGTCGCCAAATCAACTCTAGACAAGCTTCAGGTTAAGCCGGACAACCCTCCCTCTCATATTAGACAAAACTCCGCTTCAAGTAGGAGAAACCTAGCTCTGAGAACATCTGCTATTCGTAGGCCTGATGCGAATCGAAGCGCTAGTTAATCCATTACGATCTTAACGATCAGCACATTGCCACGCGTCTTGCTGTCCGAATTACACGACGTTGACGGGCTTATCGCAAATGAGGATGGAAGCCAAGCAGATGTCTCCAGTTGTTGCTCTTCAATGGATGCGGCCTCAATCCTCTTGCAACGGTCCGTAACATCCATGCAACGGGCTGTTAACCCGGATAATCCTGCTTCAAGTAGCACGCTAAAAAACGTGCACCTCCCTCGGTTGCTTCGACCAAGGTCTAAGCAGGATTAGTTTCAGAAGCACGCAAAGCCAGAGTTCAAGTGCTGTACGCTAATGTGTGCAGCATAAGAAATAAGTGGGGTGACATCTCCTCGTGTGGATCAGTTTCAACCAGGGTTATAGCGCTTGATGATGTGACAATAAACATTAGCGAGCAGTAACTCGTCATTAGATGCGATAGACCTCGCGACAAGAGAGGCGGTAGCGTTGCACTCCACCTATAGTATGGCTTGCACAATACGAGAACGGGTATATCCCTAACCAGTGTGAACGTCCAAGTTGTTACGAGTATCCTGACTTGCTACAAGTCAGCCCTGGCAATTGATTGTGTTTACGTCACACACAGTACATCTCAGCAGTAGATTACACAGCTGGTTGAGACGCTCGGCAGCTTGTTTCGATCAGCTCCCATTGTACTCATCTTAGGTGATTTCAACGTTCCTGTCATAAATCCACCGTCCCAGTAGCTTGAGTCACCAAGCAATCCGAAATGTTTCTCGAATAGCTCCATGATATTGCATTGCATCACCATGTGAGTGATCATACGAGGTTTCGTAATGGATGCACTCCATCCACACTCGACCTGGTATTGTCGTCCCAGCCCGAAGCCGTTAAACTTCCGAAATACCTACCACCGCTCGTATATTGATGAGCTTCGAAGCAGTGTAAGATGCAACTTTATAAAATTCTTCCTTTTCGTTCGTCCTAACCTTATATTTTGAAACAATTTCCAGAATCTAAATTTTGTTGATTATATTTTCCGGTATTTTATATTTATGTTGTATTTGATGGAAAACATTCCTTTCGTTATTAAAAACTTGCTATTGTAAATCTCTTCTTCACACGCCTTTGGTTAATTATTTGTTTTAATTGTTCGTTTCGGCCATTGTCGGTCATTGTTGTTAAATTTGGTTGCCATTTGGGCACTTGAAATTGGCTTGTATTTTGACACCACTTTTGGGTGCTTTGTCTTTGATAGACATTTCGGACAGCAATTTGGTAACTCATTTCATTCTATTTATATCTCAGGTCGTGATTAAATTTGTTTGCATTTGATATAATTGATTCTGGAGTATTTCGGCCCCACTGTTTGCTGTTCGTTCCTATAGAGTTGAGGTTTGTGTAATTATTGTTGTTGTAATTGTTGCTAATTACAGTACAGTATAACATCCGAATTGCGGTTTTGAATTTGTCGATCTAAGAAACGGGTGGAATACGCGTTACTCACGTCACAGACGTTACAAGCAGTACTGCGTTTTTAAAAACCCATTTCTCGCCCTAGAAGCTATTTCAGGCGTGTCGACTGGAATTTTCTCCTACAGACTTTCTTTCACTTCCTTAACGATTTTAATGACATTGATAGCTTAGGATAAAATTTGTAAGTATTTAAAGGAGTTGCAAGACAAGCACGCTTCGGTGCAAGTCGTGTAAAAGCATCATAGGCTGCCCCGGTGGACCCCTCGAGTTTGTCGGTCTACCCGTAAAGGAAATCGTTTATGGCGTCAATATAAGCTATTTCTCACTTCTGGTTCTTGTGCCCGATACAAAACCGCTCGCAACGGTTGTGTTGAAATAAAGCGATTGCTCAAACAGGATTTTGAGTTATCCTTAGCTAGGGATGCTGAATCCAATCCCAAAAGATTTTATAACTACGCTTAATCGAAAGGAAAAACTAGAGAAATCATTAAAGAATTGAATCTGGAGGACGAAAACGTAACCGATACCGACCTGTCTGAGGCGACTGCCTCTCTGAGTTCTTCAGTGGCGTTCAGAGACGTTATAATTCTGTAAATGCTCCGTCTACCTCGTTTATTTTACCACTTAATGATCCTGCACTCGATGAGTTGTCCTTCATCAGATCCGAGGTCTAAGAAGCACTTAATTATCAAAAACGCTGATGGACCAGGTATTATCCACTCGATTGTGCCAAAGAATCTCGCTTCAGTGCTTACAGAACCTTTATGAAAGCTCTTCAATTCATGCTTGAACCAGGGGATGGTTTCTAGTGAGTGAAAAGAAGCCTTATTAATACCAATTCACAACGCTTGTTGAAGGCCAAATCTTAATAACTATTGACTCGTCAGTCTCACTCGCATCGTCTCGAAATTATTGGAAAAACTACTGCATGACAATATCTGTCAGCCTTTTTGTCAGCATTTTCTACTGAGTGTAACTCAGCATGTATTTCTTAGGGGTATATCCTGCCCAAATCAATTTCTTAGTTTATTCGATACTGCCATTGAAAGGATGAATAAAGGGAAGCCTGTCGAAGCCCTCTACCTAGACTTTGGCAAGGCTTCCGTAAATCACCGCCTACTAGAGAATAATCTAGCAACATAAAGGCCTACGGTGTAGTCTACTTGCATGGATAAAGGCCTTCCTTACAGATTGGCATTCAGAGTTCGCGTATGATCTATGCTGTCGAACCAAACCTACCTGATTAGTGGGGTACTTCAAGGGTCAGTTGTTAGTCCTTTTCCATTCCTGATTTTCATTGATGACTTGTAGTCTGCATTAAAGAGCCCATGCTTTGTTTTTGCGGAGGAAGTGAAGTGCATCATATAAACGGATGAAGATACCTTGATGCATGACCTAGATCGTGTCATAAACTGCGCATAACAGTATGACCTCTCACTGAACCTTAATAAGAGCCAACTTTTGTCAGCACTGGTTGATAAGATTTAGGTCCAGGTGTCGGGAAATTCTCTCAGTGTTGACGCCTCACAGCGTGTTAAGGATTTAGGAGTGCTAGTTAGGACTGACTTGAAATGTGCGGAGGATGCGCCGCTTAGGCTCAGCGTGCTCGCAAAGTGGTTTTTATCTGAGATCTGTGCTATCCACCAGAAGATCCAATGTATTTATGTCTCTTTACAAGGCATTAGTTCGGCCGAATCTAGAATATTGTGTATAGGGCTGGTGCCCTCATTAAAAAAACGAATCGAAAGCGTACAGCGTCTCGCAACTGGCATGAGCGGGGAAAACCTTACGCTGCACGCTTGAGTCCCTATAACTTTTCTCACTTACGCGTAGTCGTTTAGAAGGTGACTTAATTAAAACCTTCAACATCTTGAAGTGGTTAAATGGCGTTATGATGAACGACTTCTTTGCCTGAAGACCTGAGCTGGGAACCTGTGTACATTCACTCAAACTAGCGACGGAGCGATGTAGACTAGACTCCCGTAATAACCTTTTCAGCCTCATGGTGGGGAATTTCCTGACCCGGCTTCCAGAAGAAATTATATCCTGCAGTTATGTCGCGAGTTTTAGAAACGGTTTGGACCGCGTCAAGGGTAATCTTTTTCCTGAATTTTCCCCCTAATTTCAATACAACATTAGGTAGTTCACCATTTTTAGCTGACCGCTCGCCGTATTGGTAAAAAGAAATTTAATTTTTTTTTCCAGTATCTTTCATAACGTGGTGTTTCCTAAATACAACCCGGATAATTCCATGGGGTCGCGATAGTTGAGGATATCAAAATCCGCATTAGGAAAACTCGCTCTGGCATTACCGGTTGCTTCTCTGCAGATTTTCACCAAAAAATTCTGGACGCTCGGTTGGCTCCTTAGCAACTTACTGTCTTTCGCAACTGAACTAAACAGACAGGAAGAACCTATGAAGCAAGACTCAAGGAACTCGATGTGTTCTCACTAAAAAGACGACGGCTGAGAAGCGACCTAATAGAAGCCTTCAAGGTTCTGAAGGGTCTTACGGGTGATAATATTACTGAAATGCCTAAACTTGCTTCTAAAGCAGCCACAAGGGGTAATTCTATGAAACTCCTTAAGAGTAGGTCCGGGTTGCTGGCACGTGAGCACTTTTTCAGCAACAGTGTGGTCGATTTCAGCAACAAGCTCCCAGATTGTTAAGTAAACCTCCCAAACATATTGAGCTTCAAAAGGGAATTAGACGCTAAATAACCTACCATATTTTTACACATTGTCTGATAAAAACTTGAAAACAAAACCCTATTGTTACATTCTTATCTCATATCTGTCTAAGCCCGGGCAAACTTACAGCATCTGAGCCCATATGCAGTTTATCACTGTGCTTTACTTTGCCTCAACTAGGCTAGTGATTTCATAAACCATACATTGTTCACGCATATTATTGCATTGTTTCCTGAATAGATGACCTCTCACCGTGCTAGTGAAGAGAAACCCTACCTTACTTTCCAGATAATCTGAAACAAGAACCTGTGAAACGTACGAAATGTATACTTAATATCGAAGTGCCGATTGCTCAACCGCATACCGTCAACGGAAATCCGGGCGCGTGATTGTGTTTTAGCCACCTTCAGCCCTGTGCAACTTGAACTTGAACTGAACTGAACCGGGTTCTTCGACCGAGGGCAAAGCACGACTAAGCTTAGAAGCGCGCGTATCCAGTACCACTGGGTTGTACTCTGATATGTTCAGCATAAAAAATAAGTGGCTTGAACTTTCTCTCCGTGTAGCCGAGCTACACCCGAGGGTTATAGCGTTGTCTGAGACCTGGCTGTCTGCGGTTGATGTTGTGCCAGCTAGAACTGAACTTGAACTGAACTGAACCGGGTTCTTCGACCGAGGGCAAAGCACGACTAAGCTTAGAAGCGCGCGTATCCAGTACCACTGGGTTGTACTCTGATATGTTCAGCATAAAAAATAAGTGGCTTGAACTTTCTCTCCGTGTAGCCGAGCTACACCCGAGGGTTATAGCGTTGTCTGAGACCTGGCTGTCTGCGGTTGATGTTGTGCCAGCTAGTATCAGCGAACAGTATCTTGTCATCCAAAGCGATAGACCTGGCGATAGAAGATGCCGAGGCGTGGCTTTTTCCCGTGAATATGGTTTGCACAATACGGGCCTAGAGTCATTACTCGCTATTAAAAATGTCCTAAATGTTACTAGTGTCCTGACTTGCTACGAATCAGCACTGGCGATTGCTTGTGTTTACGTCACGCCCTGTGCAACCCTGCGAAAAATTACTCAACTGCTTGAGATGCTCCCCAAGCGTACTCATTCTACGTGATTTTAATCTCTAGATATAGACTGGTCAGCTCTCCCAGGGGTACTCACTGAGCAATCCGCATCTTTTCTCGATTGGATTCAATATCATGGATTACATCAGCATGTGAACGAACCCACTAGGTACCGCGATGAATGCACTCCATCCACTTTCGACTTGGTTCTGTCGTCTCAGCTAGAAGCTGTTAAGAATGTCAAGTTCCTACCCCCTCTTGGCAAAAGCGACCACGTGATGTAAGGCTTCGAAGCGGTGTTGCGTTTTCATAAACCTCTTGCGCGCCCTAGACGTAATTTAGGCGTGTTGACTGGGGCCTACTTTTACAGTCATCAAAATCTTACCTTCTGTTCTCGAGTGATTCTAGTGTAACTGAAAACTGGGACAGAATTAGCAAATTTTCTAACGGGCTACAAGACCTGCATGCTCCACTGCAATGCGTGAATAAGCACAAGCGGCCACCCTGGTGGTCTCTCAGCGTTCGTCGTTCTATTCGTAAACGTGATCGCTTATGGAGGCAATATAGGCTATCGCTCACCTCTGGTTCGTGGGTCCGTTTCAGAACCGCCCGAAACGATTGTGTCAAAATGCAGCGTGTGCTTAAACAGAAGTTTGAGTTATCCTTAGCCAGAGATGCTTAATCCAACCCAAAAAGGTTCTACAGTTGCGCGCAATCTAAAGGAAAAACTAGGGTAAACATCGGTGACTTAAAACTGGAGGATGGACAAGTAGCTACTAGTGACCTAGCTAAGGCGACAGCCTTCTCAAATTTTTTCATTAGCGTTCAGCGAAAGGATAATTCTTTATTTACACCGTCTGAGTTGCCTAACTTTCCATCTGGTGTCCCTGCACTAGATGATTTGTCCTTTAATGATGCGGAGGTGTATGGAGCTCTTATTCATGTTCGTGCTAACAAGGCTATGGGTTCGGATGACATCCACTCAATTATGCTGAGAAATCTCGTCCCAGTGCTTGCAGAACCACTATGTGAGCTCTTCTATTCATGTTTGCACTCAGGAATGGTTCCTCGTGAGTGGAAAGAAGCCATAGTAGTACCAATACACAAAGGTGGCTGCAGGTCGATTCTTGGTAACTATAGACCAGTCAGCCTGACCAGCATCGTCTCGGAAGTATTGGAAAGACTTATACGTGACAAAATCTCTGCCAGCATTCTCTACTTAGTGTAGCTCAACATGGATTCCTGAAAGGGAGGTCTTGTCTGACTAACCTTTTGAGTTTCCTCAATATTGCTACGAAAAGGTTGGATTTCAGCAAGGCTTTCGATTCCGTGAGCCACAGATTTCTAGAAACTAAGCTGGCAGTAAAAGGCACACGGGATAGTTTACTTGCTCGGATAAAATTATTCGTGACATGTAGGACCTTTAGAGTACGAGTAGGATCTACGTTGTCGATCCAAACGGAGGTGATAAGTGGGGTACCTCAGGGGTCTGTGCTAGGTCCGCTGCTCTTTCTGATTTTTATCGATGACTTGTCGCCTATCTTGGAGTGCCCGTCCTTCATTTTCGCGGATGACGTGAAGTTCATGGAAGAATGAAGATACTCTGATGCACGACCTCGAGCAGGACATTGACTGCTCCATACGGTGGGACCTCCCACTTAACCTTAATAAGTGCCAACTCTTGTCTGCTCTGGTCGACAAGATCACAGTCCACGTGTCAGGTACTCCCATTAGAGTTGAGGCTACACAGCGGGTTAAGGACTTGAGTGTTCTAGTTTGAACTGACTTCAAATGGGAGGACCAATGCGCTGTTGCAGCGCAACGTCCACGCGATTTGCTCTTTCGGTTGAAGTCGGTGTTTTCCAGTAAAAGTCCCGACTTGTTCCTGCCACTTTAAAAGGCGTTCGTCAGGCCGCATTTGAAATATTGTGTCCAGGCGTGGTGTCCTCACTACCAAAAGGATATCATTCAACTTGAAAGCGTCCAGTGACTAGCAACACGCATGATTGAGGGTCAGCATGGAAAAAGTTATGCTGATCGCCTTTGGGCTCTGGGTCTTTTCTCTCTTAAGCGTCGTCGTTTGAGAGGTGATTTGACTGAATCCTTTAAGATTTTGAGGGGTTCAAGTGGCGTTAATGCAGATGACATCTTTACCTTAAGTCCTAAGCTGGGCACTCGCGGACACGCACTCAAGCTTGCTTAGGAATGATGTCGACTAGATTCTAGGGAAAACTTTTCCAACTTCAGAGTGGTCAACTTCTGGAACAAGCTCCATGAAGAACTTATATCCTGTAGTTCCATCTTAACTTTCAAGCAGGGTTTGGACCGTGACTGGGGTAAGTTATTCTCTGATTACATCCCATTATTACCATGCTTATGTTGTCCTCTATTTTGCTCGCTATTCATTGTAGCAATTTTAGAGCATCTTTTTATTCTTGATTCTCCATCAGCTGACCTCTGACCGTGCTGGTAAGGAGAAACTGCCTTTTATTTTTCCAGCATCGATTATTGCCCGTTGCTGTCCTACTACTATCTGGTACAGCGCCTGACAGCGCGATCATCAGAGATTGCAAACAAAGAAAAAAGAAAATTACCTTTTGGCAGTGCATCGATTAAAGCGCGGTGCTCATCCAATTACATTCTTCCAGTCCTACGAGCATCAGAGGTTCTGTAGCGGTTGATCCAACGGAGATTCCACCACCAACAAAGTATGTCTCTGGTTATTGAACGCAATAAACCGGAACACAGTTCGCAACGAATAACAGCATACAAATCCCGGGCAGTCACACGCGATATACTTGTCCCAAAGCAGAACACGAGCGCGGCGTGAATCGTATATTCAAAATTGTGTAATTATTCACATGTATCATCAAAACAAAACAATAATGAAATATGCAGGGTTATTGTAATAAAATATACAATGATGAAAACACTATAATAGTCCCTCCCTAAAGCGTTAGAAGAGAATGAAACGCTCGAAACGGAAATATAGTTAATCAGCGTAGTCTGCAAGGTTTGCAGGCCACCTGACTTTCCGGTCTGATCAAGTTTTGTGAATTGGAAACGATGAGTCAGATGATGGAAGAGAGAGTTTACATGGTTGGGTTGATTGGGTCGAGTGAGAAGTGGGTGGGGTTGAAGGGAAAAGGTCAACATCCGGGGTACGACTTGGGGTGTGAACGTCTCTGGGCGAGATTTTATCGCAGACTGGTTCGATAAAATCTGCTTTCAATCGATCAATTGCAACAGTATCTCGAGAAACATTTCGTTCGATGACGAAGTATTTGTCACAGCGGCTAACGACTTTGAAGGGACCGGTGTATGGGGCTTGCAGGGGTTTGCGCGTATGATCAGTTCGAACAAAAACAAAAGAGCATGAATGCAAATCACTTGGTAAGTAAACGTTACGGGTGTATGGGCGAGTGGGGGTGGCACGTAATTGACGCATGAAGGAGCGTGAGCGATTGACATAGTGGGGAATAGTTATGTCAGCTGCAACGTCAGGGGATGCGATCAATTCACCTGGGAGACGGAGTGGTGTGCCGTAAACTAATTTGCTGCAGAACATCCGAGATCTTCTTTGACGGTAGCACGTATACCAAGAAGGATCACTGCAGGTTCTCTGCCCAGTTTTCAGTATTACCATGTGACATCAATGCTGCTTTCAGCTGTCGATGGAACCGTTCAACAAGTCCGTTCGCGCAAGGATGATAGGCTGTGGTTTTGATGTGGTTAGAGCCGAGGAGTATAGTCAACTCACGAAAAAGGGTAGATTGGAACTGTGATCCACGATCAGTAGTAATAGTAGATGGAACGCCGTAATTACTTATCCAGTATTGTAGAAAGTTTTTCGCTACGGTCTCAGCTGTAATACCGGTAATGAGAATGGTTATAGGCCACGGCTAAAACGGTCGACACAAGTTAAAATGTGGGTGAAATCATTAGAGATAGCCAGAGGACCGACCATGTCGAGATGAACGTGCTGAAAACGTTGGCTTGGTGGAGGAAAAGATCCTGGAGCACTAAGAGTATGGCGTTGAACTTTACTGCGTTGGCACTGGAGACAGGCTTTTGTCCAATTTTGAATATCCGCATGCATGTTTGGCCAAACAAATCGATCAGTGATCAACTTACGAGTAGCACGAATGCCGGGATGAAAAAGGGAATGAAAATGTTCAAAAATGGATTTCCTAAGTAATTTCGGTACTAAAGGACGGGGATGTTCGTTGGAAAAATCACACAAAACAGTCAAACTGGAGTTGGGAATGGGAATACGTTGGACTCGAAGGGATGACGAAGATTGGTAGTGCTGCATGTCACTGTCATGTTGCTGAGCCTCTGCTAGCTGCGTGAGATCGAAGTTCGATCGACTGAGCTCTGTGAGTTGCATGCGAGAAAATGCATCAGCAACTGTGTTCGACGAAGCAGATAGATAGCGAATGTCACTCGTAAATTGAGAAATATAGTCAAGGTGACGTATCTCACGTGGTGAATATCTGTCAGCTGTGGCGGGCAACACAAAAGTGAAAGGTTTGTGGTCGGTCCAAACAATGAAATCGCGACCTTCAAGCAAATGTCTAAAATGACGAACAGCATAATATATGGCTAACAATTCGCGGCCACATGTACTATAGCGGGTTTGGGCGGGTTGTAGACGACGAGAAAAAAATGCAAGCGGTTTAGTAACACCGTCAATATTTTGCTGCAGGACAGCGCTGACTGCTGCTTGTGATGCATCCGTGGCAAGCGAAAGCGAAACGTGTGTATTCCTGGACATGTAGGATAACGTGGATGCGTCTTTCAGTGCAGATTTCAATCGCTGAAACGATTCAGCAGCATTTGCATTTATTTCAAATTGTCGTTCAGTTTCGCGTAACAAATCAGTCATCGGTTGAGCGATGTTATCACAGTTTGGAATGAATCTTCTGTAGTAATTAATCAACCCGAGGAATCGACGTAACTGTCGAAGCGAGGTTTGACATGGATAATCGTTGATAGACGAAATTTTATCAAGCACAGGGCGAATTCCGTTTTGATCGACATGATGTCCTGAGATTTCGAGAGAAGCGACACCAAAAAGGCATTTATCCGGGTTAACCACAACGCCGAATTGTAAAAGTCGCTGAAAAACAGCATGCTTGATGACATCGTACAGGTTATCGGCAGGGCGATTGTAAATTAAATCGGCAACCTCTTTTGCGACTGAAGGGGGCAACATACTAACCACACGATTATACTATCACGTTGAGTTTTTACTTTGCAAGACTTGAATAAGGCTTCAATTTGCGCGAACCAGAGGCAATGATCGTTCATATCAAAATATGGTTGACTAAAGTTTGTCATAACGTCTGTAGAAATATCTGCAGATGGCGTATCAGAAAACGCTGATTTAAGATCAATTTAGTAAATGAAAGATAGATATGACAGCGAAATCAAAATAAATTGGAATATATGGTACGAACGAAAATTTCAAAAAGAAAAATGTTCGGGGCTCACCAATTTGTAGCAGTTGATCCAACGGAGATTTCACCACTAACAAAGTACGTCTCTGGTTATTGAACGCAATAAACCGGAACACAGTTCGCAACGAATAATAGCATACAAATCCCAGGCAGTCACACGCGATATACTTGTCCCAAAGCAGAACACGAGCGCGGCGTGAATCGTATATTCGAAATTGTTTAATTATATATCATTAAAACAAAACAATAATGAAATATGCAGGGTTATTGTAATAAAATATACAATGATGAAAACACCATAGTTCCACACGGAGAAAAAGGATTGACACTTTGGCAGTGGTGGGTGCTTCTCCACAGCTTTCCACCGAAAGAAATTCTGGACGCTCGATTGGCTTGTCAGCCACTTACTGTCCTGTGCCTACTGAACTGAACTGAACCTCAAGAGAATGGGGGCTCCGCTGCTCACTCTTGGGATTCTTGTCTGGTTTGTTCGAAACAGGTCGCCAATAACGCTTAAGCTGTTCAATGTGAAATTTTTTTAATGTGGCTACATATTCGATGTGGTTTAATGAAGCCGGAGATGTATCGTTCATGCGATATCATTCGCACCATATGTAAGATATGCCTTCCACCGAATGGTTTCGAGCTCGCGAGTACTCAGCTTCAAATTGACACGGCTTCTGCTAAGTCCTCTGAAGGTGTTGATAGGAGTATTGTAAATAGTGGCTCACCCTCGAAAAAGGATAACCGCCACACATCTGGTGTACAACAAGTCTGCGTGCAATCTGAAGATGTACGCACCTTTGCGGAAATGGCTTCCTCGTCTTTACTCGGTTCCAAAGACGGAATTAGTTTTGTTAGTGAAACGAACGTTCTTGAGGCCGAAGAGGTCCAGGAACCATCAAAGCTAGATAAAACTATAAAGAAGAAACACCAGAGCTTTACGACTGTTGAGAGTCGGCAATCATGCGTCATTCTTCACAATGCACCGGAGCAAACAGGTGCTTTGGCGATAGACAGGGTTAAACAGGAACGCGAATTCTTAAATTCTGCTCTCGCTAACCTTTTCGACGAAGGTGAAAAGGGTGTAACGGTACGCACAGCGTTTCGTCTCGGCCGTAGGCCAGCGCCAAGAGATCGCCCAAGATCGGTAAAGATTTTTTTAGACTCTGTTGAGCAAGTGACCTTACTGCTAAAGTGGGGTTACAGGTTAAAGGGTAGTGAACTTCAACTCCTGCGTGATCTTTCTCCGGAATTTCGCGTGAAGATGCGAAAAGCTACTCAGGAAATTAGCGAGCGCAGAGCCGCAGGTGAAACTAACTTGCGCATTGTGGATTTTCGGGTTGTGAGGATGAGGCCAAAAGGTCGTTGGCAACCTTTGACGATATGCATTCGGAGGGATCTGGATCTTTAAAAGTGATATATTTTAATGCGAGGAGCTTGAGAAAAAAACTGGATTAACTCTTTGATCGGATTAGATGGGACCCTCCAGCGATCATTGCGGTGACGGAAACCTGGCTCTCACTTGAGCAGGATGATCCCGAGCTGGCCCTACTTGGATATAGACTCTTTCGCTCGGATCGAACAGACGCTAAAATCGGTGGTGAAGTTGCCTTATATTTCCAACAACATATTTCCGTCGCAGTGTTGGCTTGCTTCCAGCATTCTACCGGTATGGCTGAGAGTATATGGTGCCGTATAAGGACTGCAGCTTCATTTGCCACGATAGGTGTCGTTTATCGTTCTCCTAATACTCAGGCAGATACTGTGATATCACAGATATGTCAGTATGGTAGATCCTCAAACTACTTGATTATGGGGGATTTCAATGCTCCTAGTATTGATTGGACTTCGCTAGATGAAGGTTCTGGGTCATTCGAGCGGGACTTATTGGACGCTGTAGTTGATGTGGGCCTCGTGCAGCACGTTTCCCATCCGACCAGAGTAGGCCCTACTGGGTGTGAGTCCATTTTGGACTTGGTATTCACTCCCACGCAGTCCGATATTACTCAGCTTCGGACTGAAGCTCCATTAGGCTGCAGTGACCATGCCACCTTAAGTTTAATGTGGAAACGCAACACTGGCTGGGTACCAGATCCAATTCCCAGAAGGAATTTTTGGAAGGCAGACGCGGGTAGGTTACGGGATGTTGCTTCATCTCTCGATTGGTCTTTCGATCAAGCAGCTGATGTTGAAGATTGTTGGCTGGGGATCCGTAATAACATTTTGACAGTTATTGAGGTGGCTGTTCCGTTGTCCACACGTCGTCGTAAGGCGAAAGGTCCACCTTGGTTTGATAAGGAGATAAGGAAACTTTTGCGGCAACGTCAAAAGCTCTGGTCGATATTCGTAAGTCGGAAAAACGCCACTGACTATGACAATTATCGGCAAGCTAGAAACCTTTGTACGACATTAAAACGCAGGAAACGTATGTTGTACGAGCAGCGATTGGTTGACGAGTCTACTTGTGCACCAAAACGGCTATTCGCATACATTCGACGCCGCACAAAGGCGTCGCCATATATTCCTAATTTGATAGATACTAATGGGGTAGACATTACTGAGGATGGATTGAAAGCTGAAGCCATGGCTAAGCAGTATGCCTCTGTGTACTGTATGGAAGACAGTGATCCTCCTTCTGTCTCTAATAACAGTGAGGTGCTGTCTGATCTTGATGTAGATGTAGAGACTGTTAGACACATGTTGGAACAGTTAGACACACAATCCGCGCCAGGACCAGACGGTATTCATCAGTTGGTTTTACGAGCACTATCAGAAGTGCTGTGCGTTCCGCTGGCCAGGTTGTTTACAAAATCTGTAACATTAGGGGTCTTGCCACAAGAATGGAAACAGGGTATTATTAAACCTATGTTTAAGAATGGGGACCCCAGTAATCCTGCTAATTACAGGCCGGTCACATTGACTTCTGTGATCGGTAAAATTTTAGAGAAGCTGATCAAAAGGAAATTAGAGCACTTTCTTTTGGAGTGTGGGCGTTGGTGTCCACAGCAACATGGATTCACCAAAAATCGCTCATGCGTAAGTAATCTGCTCCTGGCGCGAGAAAGTTGGTGTGCTTTGACTGATTCTGGTCAAGAGGTCGATGTCATTTTTATCGATTTTAGTAAGGCGTTTGACCGCGTGCCCCACCGCCGATTGCTCGTCAAGCTGGAGGGTTTGGGTATTCAGGGTTGTCTACTTAAATGGATCGAGGCATTCATCTCAGGGCGGTCAAACCGTGTCGAGGTGAATGGAGTTTTGTCTTCAGAGATGATAGCAGGCTCCGGAGTGCCGCAGGGATCTGTCCTTGGCCCATTGTTATTCAAAGTTTCCGTGAATGATATTCCGGACGCGGTAGTGATCGATTGTCTTTTATTCGCAGATGATCTGAAACTGTGGGCCTCTGTCAGTTCCTGCGATGGCCACAAGCAACTGCAACAAGCAGTTGATGACTTAGTCAGTTGGACACATCGCTGGTTACTGTCTATCAATGAGGACAAGACAGTGGTCATGCGCATAAACTCCGATGACACTGGTGGTGAATACTTTATTGGAGGTAAGCCTATTAGAGCGGTGACGGTCGAAAAAGACTTAGGGATTCTGGTTATGGATTCCTTGAAGTCGAAGGCTGACACTTGTCGGAGAATTGGCAGCGCTACCAGGATGCTCTGGGCGATTCGGCGTTCCTTTGCGTCCATTACCCCGCAAATGTTCCAGACACCTTTCTCTGTGTACATTCGTCCTCTGTTGGAATATGGGCTACCTGTTGCATTTCCTCAGTCCAAAGGCGAATGCGACTCCTTGGAGAGGGTACAAAGGAGGGGCACTAAGATGGTTTGTGGAATGCGCCAACTGGCGTACGAGGATAGGAGGAGCTTGCTGAAACTCTACCCCCTAGAACTTCGAAGGGAAAGATATGACCTGCTCCTGACACGCCGTATTCTTCTCGGTAAATATGGAGACGAGTTCCTCCAGTACTTCCGATTATTAGGTGAGTCGAGGACTCGTGGCCATGACTTCAAGTTGCAGAAGCACAGAAGGCTGAAGCTGAGAAATGCGAGCACGCTATCCACGCGGGTGGTGAACACTTGGAACTCTCTACCGAAAGGGCTCCTGTCTCTACCATCTAAACAGCTATTCAAAAGCGCGTTGGATCAGCATTTGTTGAGACGGATGGACTTGATCCCCGGAGTGATATAGTGGTGTTCCTCTACTCTCAGGGTTTGCCTTGTCAGCAGAAGTCACCCATGTCTATTACTGTGATGAAGCTCAAACTGGATTCTATCCCTTCTGCTT
>JACCGJ010001678.1:31224-48469 GCA_013407085.1 Atriophallophorus winterbourni
CGTTGCTTATGTTCAAGGTTTAATTTCAAGTTGAGATGTATGCTAAATCGAATCTTGTAACAGTTCCTGGATATACTGCTCTTTCCATCATTTTGCTAATTGGTAAGGACCGATTTTTTCCAATTTTAGGTTTTTTGCTCCTTTTAACTGGAAATGGTTCACGTGTTGATTTTGGCTGGTAAGATATACGTCATTCTAATTCAGGTTTCTCACTGGCACTTCTCCGTACTTATGGGCCTCTGTTGGAATCGGATTATCAGTTTCCCTCTCTGTAGTTGGAGCTGCATGGTTAGTATAATCTTGTTTTATATCATTTTTGCCATTCTCACGTCATCGTAATAACGTAACGCGTTCCGTTCCATTAGAATGACCCATTGTATAATGATTTTAAAACTAAATTGTACTCTAGTTTACTCTCACTGTGTTTGTTTCTAAAATATCGTTGATGACGGGAAATTTTGTATAGACGCCATGCAGAAGAACTATTTTCTAACGGTAAATCACTTTTACAAAACAGCTAGCAAGCATTTGTGAAGTGTATATTTGAACTGCTATTCTGTGTTTGCATCAAAGACTGCTCGTCTGGAACGAAGCGCAAGGAATGATATGCCGTTCAAGCTTTTTTCTCAACATGAATTTTGCTAAACTTTTACTGATAAATTAAGCCCTGAAATCAGCACTATATCGCTCAGGGGTACATGCGCCAACGTCTCCACAGATGTTAATTATGCACGGATGTGCAATCATGCAATACTTAGGTGCTGTGCAGCTAACACTCTACCAAATTAATTTGCCTCCGGTTTTTAGCTGCATGCAAATACACACTGTAGTCTCACTGTCATTGCAGTTTCCCTTTCCCATATCTGTCTAGGCCTGGGCAACTTGAGAGTATATTAGCCCGCGTGCAGTCTTTGAGTGTGCGGCATATTACCTGGATCAGGCTTGTGATTTCATACTTACATATAATAGTCAATAGTTTTATTGTGGTAATAAAAGCTGATAGCTTGAAAGAAACCACTAGGTCCTGTGTACAGGAAGTCGCACAAAGCGTGCTAGAAAGCATACATGATGAGATAAAAAGGGAGGCAAATATGCCTTACAGCGGGCCATGTTCGTCTATAGCATACACCATAATTGGACATTTGTGGCTTTTTATAAGAAGTGTCAGACCAAGACATTCCCACCACGTCCTCCAGTGCATGACGGACTTTCGGACGGTTGCTTTGACGTGAGCATCGTTGATCCTTGTAAGCTGGGGAGAAAAGACTGGAAAAAGTTTATAGTCGGTCATGGCGATATGAGTGGTATGTAAGTATAGTGGGGTAGATTGGAATGGCGAATGATAAACGAAAGTCACTCGAAAGTCCATTGCCATAGGTGTTTGTCTAGGCGTTGCCTAAACGATGACAGTGACTGCACCTACCACCTCTAGTGGGAGAGCGGTTTAGACCCGGCATATGCGAAGGGGTAGAAAATACCTTAGATAGTTCAATCGGCTTTTCTGATGATTGTCTCGACTGGATAGAGGCATCAGGGACTTGCAAGGGTGTTGATTCTCCGTGAAAATGCGAAAGGTCTAAAGCAAATCTCCGCGGAGGAGTTGGTAACGGATTGAGAAGATGCCGCTATACTGCAGCCGTTCTTCGTAGGACATGTTTTGAAAGCCGTTGATAAGTTTTGTTGCTCGAGGGTGTTAATGTATTGTTGGAGCCACGGATGCCTCGCGCTGACTGCATATTCGAATGGGGGGGCGGATGTAAGCGGATAGTAGCTGTGGGAAGAGCCGTCGGTCAAGGCGTCTGAAAGTCGCCTCAGATGACCAACACTGTCGTTAGCGGTTCTTGCAGCCTTGTCGCACTGGCTGGAGCAGCCCACGTCTTGCTGTGCGATGACGCCGAGGTCTCTTACCTGGTCCACATGGTGTAAAAGTTCGTCACCCATGTGATATGGGTAACGAACAGTGTCGAATAATCAGAATGTGGCATTTTGTTGAGTTTACCAGTAAATTGTGTTCTAATGGCCACTGGTAGTATGTATCTATGAAAGCATAAGCCTGATCCAGGCAAAGTGTCGCACAGTCAGAGACTGCACGTGGGCTTAGATACTGTCAGTTTGCCCAGGCCTGGACAGACAAGGGGAAGGAAAATAGCAATAGAAGTGAGACTCCAGTGTGTACTCACATGCAGCTCACTACCGGTGGCAAATCAATTTAGCACGGTGTTAGCTGCATAGCACGGAAGTGCTGCATGTTTACACATTCGGCTAGAGGCGGCCGTGGCCATGTTGCAGGAGTTGATGATCTTCGAGGCTAGTTATACGACGCCAAACCTTGAGGTGAGCCTGATAAGATCATGCTGATGTCATTGCACGGATGTGCAATCGTACAGTACTTCAATGCTGTGCGGCTAACACTGTGCTAAATTGATTGGCCACGGGTAGTGAGCTGCATGCAGAAACACGCTGGAGTCTCACTACCATCTGTATTCTCTATTTCTCATATCCGTCTAGGCCTGAGCACCCTGACAGTAACATCGCCCACGTGAAGTCCCTAACTGTGCGGCACTTTGCATGGATCAGGCTTGTGCTTTCATACAATACATTGATGAATATAAGGAAGAGAGTAGGTCCGAGTACGGATCCTTGCAGAGCTCCACTGGCCACCTGGTAACAGTCTGAATAGGCGTCTTTGACCCGCTCACACGATGTGCGATCATGCAGAAATCGGCTGATCCACATCAACAAGGGGTCATTGATTCCCTAGTGGCGTAGCTTTTGAATGAGAATAAGGTGATCAACTCTATCAAAGGCTTTCGAAAAATCCAGGTATGTCACGTCAACTGCAACCCGGCAGTCTACGGCTTTTGTCCAAACGTCCCTGGCCAACAGGAGGTTGGATAGGTAGAAGTGTCCTGACCGGAAACCATGCTGTTCATGAGCAAGGATGTGATTTTCTTCAAGGTGGCGTGTAATTGTGCCAGCTATTATACTTTCCATGACCTTTGAGATCACAGACAGCAAGGTCACCGGGCGGTTATTAGCTGGTAAGGTGCGGTCGCCTCCTTTAAAGACCGGAGTGATCAAGCCTTGTTTCCTAGTTTGTGAGACTTCGGCTCAGTCGTGTGAACGCTGGAATTATAGCGCCAGATCGTTTGAGATATATGCTGCGACTGAATTCAAAGCTTCTGGGTGTATGCGATCTACACCCGGGGAGTTATTCTGTCGCAGGTGGATCAATTTGTGGTAGACGGCGTCGCGGCTGAAGATGATTGAGCTCAATGGAGACACAGGAGACAGTGGTGCAAGTATGACTACGGACTGTGGGGCAGCACGAAAGATGGGAGCATACTGCGCGCTAAAAGTGCTGGCGACTTCTTCAGGTGATGTGGATAGACCCGAGGGTGTCTTGAGCGAAGGTATACCTGTTTTCACTTTCCTCCGAGCGTTGATCTCCTTATATAACAGCTTAGGGTTGTCCAGAAGTCTCAAAGTTAGCTGTTGTTGATAAAGGAATTGATCATTACGTTTGAGAGATGTACACTGGTTTCGCAATAATCTGTAGAATTTCCAGTTCTCTGAGGTGGGGCATCGAGAGAAAGTATACCATGCAAGATTCCGTAGTGCAATCATTTTTCTGGTTCGGCTTCTAATTGTCGCTCGGTCGCGTTTTGTTGGTATTGCCTTCATCGTCGATGATAGGTCAAGTAATGTGTGCCATTTTGTAACAAAAGAACTCCAAGCGGTATCAACTTGCGCAGTATTTAGCAAGTCCCACTTGTTCGCGGCGACAAACTCACGCAGTGGCGTGTAGTTCGTAATCTGTACATACAAATGCTAATCTAATGCGCTTTTGAATAGCTGCTCGTTCGATAGTGGGTTCCAATTGCTCAACTTTCGCGTGCTCTCGCTGTTCGCTTGAGCCCACGGGTCTTTAACTGGTTTACAGTTTGAAGAACCTGAGCACCTCGTCACTATATTGGCTGAGGAGTCTTCCGATTTCCCTGACCGGTAAAATTTAGAGTCTCCATCTACTCTCGAGGCACCATCTTTTATACCCCTCCCTTTGTCGCCAATGAATCTCGTTCGCCTTTCGACTATCTGTATGTTACTGGAGAACAAGTCGTCTATCATCGGATGAACATGTAAATTCGTTTAGAATTCACATTTTACTCAAATGAAGTTGACCAAGTAATGTGGCACATCTCTATTATTCCTACATTTTCCTATTGGTCCACTATCCATTATGAAAAACAATTTTCAACAAAGAAAAGTGGAAATGACAAAAATTATCACTATTCTTTGTCCTCACTATTCCCTACCCGCTTTGTCACATTTTAATTATTCTTTCTGTTGGAACGGCCCCATTCTGTAATCAGATTTGTGCATATATATATATGAGGAAAATGTGAGGGAATAATAGAGATGATGCACATTACTTATATATATAGGGTGTCCCAAAAATGTATACACGCTTAAAATAATTATTATCATCGCGTTTGTTAGTATTTCATTATTTCAAATGTATTAAAATATTCACAAGTGTCATTTTGTTGTTTGTTATTACATTTTACTGTATTTTAATAAGAGAATGCACACGTTATTGTCGACCGTCATGCCAATTTACCGGGAATTACAGTGTGGTGTGGTTTATCATCAAGAGGATTAATTTGACCGTTCTTTTTTACTCTACTGTAACCGGTCCCATTTAATTGAACTTACTGCAGCAGTCTGTTGTTCCAAGCATTAGAGAAGACTTTGAGGATGAAGTTTTATTTTCAGCAAGATGGGGCACCCTCACATTACAATTATTTTAAGTGTGTATATCTATAAGGCATAATCTTGGAGTGTTTAATTAATTTTAATCCGCTTGTATGCCAAATTTGACTTTTTGCATTTCCCGTTAAAGGTGTAAGTATTTCAATTTGAGCCCATTGTTAAACATCTACAGATTTCTCAGCTATTTCTGGTTTATCTTGTCATAATTATCCAACAGTTAAGCATCCGGCACTTACAATGCTGTTTCCAATCATAGTTATCTTGATTTCAATGCATGACATCACTTCTCGTAAAGAACAAATGATTTTCGGATGGGCACTGTTTTCTGTGCATGCTTGTAAGACATCATAGTTATCATAGACAGCATTAAACCGATAGCACACCGGAATCACATATTCGTGAACAGCATGGAGTATTTTGTGTTGTTTGTTGTTGGGAGAAATGGCAAGGAAATGTTGTTATGGTTCGCAACAGTGAAAGCCTCATGGAAGTTGTCATGCTGATGTCGTTCTACTGGTCCACAACACTTGATTGAATATCTGTTTGATTCGAGGGGTAGACACTTCATCCCAGTGTCAACTTTTCTGTAATTTTTTTTAAATCTCCCCATTTCCCATGTTTTCAATATTTTTTGCATTATGCTTGTACAACCGTTATGAATTCGGTACTTTCTGTCAATACGATGTCGTCCGTGATCACAGTAACCGGACAAAGAATGCGCATGTAGTGAAACTACAAAACAAACTGCTTTGTGTACGCATGTTCTTATTTCACATCCCTGCTTTATTTTCACACGTTTACTTCCTGCTTTTCCGGATTTATGTTGCTTATGACCTTATCTGGCTCCAGACCCGCCCTTCGTCATGATGATGCAACATATTTGCTTTAGAAAATTACAAGCCAGGTGTATTTCCGTACAGTCAGTGACTACGCGTGTCAAGTTGCTTTACCGGGACAAATATGAATTTAGGAAATGGCAGTCAGACTCCAGCATGTTTTCGCATACAGTAGTGCACAATTGCGAATCCCTGCAATACCAGCATACGACCCATTTCCTCAATGCTTGTGCGACAGTTAAACTGTCCTTATGGTCACAGACGCTATAATGCTGTCATTATCAAAGGCCATCTCTCTTTCACAATAAAAGGCCTATACTTTCACTTTATCCGCTGCATTCTCTTCATCTGCATTTGTCGTTTATAGTTCTTGTTCATTTCAACTCAAATCATTTTTGAATATTCTCAATCTCGTATTCTGGTTGATCCTTATCCTATCAAAGCCTACTGTTTGTTCATTCAGGGGAATATACATAACTGGTTCAACCATACTCGGCGCTGCTGTGAAAGCCCCGCGCATTCGCACGAAAAACCTTGTTAGCGTGATATTCTGCGAGGCGGTCGCCATTTTCGGTATTATTATGGCGATCGTTTTATTGTCCAGCGTTACGGTAAGTTTCAATTTCCTTTCACGAATTACCGTAGTGGTATTGCTCATCCCACATACTCCGCTATTGCCCCATCATTTTACATGTGCGATGCTCGACTTCTCGCGCGTGCAATATTTTAGTACTGCACAGGTAACCCCGTGCTAATGGAACTGAGCTGCATGCGAAAATGCACTCTGTCTATGTCTGGGTATTTTAGCCTACGCGCAGTTGCCGACTGTGTCACCTTGTCTGGATCAGAGCTGTGATTTAATACACGCATACATACATACATACAAACACACTTACGTACATACATACATACATACATACGTACATACATACATATGCATACATACATACACACACATACATACCCGTTGCCTGCGTAGAATTGCTCGCATTCGGTGGCAGCATCGTGTCACAATTATAGATGTCTGCAAGCGGGTGTTAGGACCAGGTGGCCACGGACTGAGAGAAATGCTGATGCTTGCTCGCTTGCGATGGTTGGGACATGTATTAAGAATGCCTACTCACCGTTTACCGTACCGCGCCTTATTCGCAGAGCCTGACAGAAGCTGGGAGAAAAGATCGGGTGGCCAGTCCATGACGTGGCGCGTTGGGATGAAGAAACTCACCGTAGCGCTAGGCTCAGTTGGGCGTATTCGATTGCCTGGGTGGGGTCCAAAAGCTCCACCTAATAGTTGGCTGGAAACCTTACGCGATATGGCTACAAACCGAAGTCAGTGGCGCCAGTGTATTTTATTATGTGTGTCATAATTTTTTATTCGGTATTATTTTACATAAAAAAACAAAACAAAAAAACCCAAAAAATCGCATGCAGTGAAACTACAAAAACAAGCTGCTTTTTTGTGCATTTGCTTTTGCGTATTCCGCTTGCCTGCTTTCCCTTTTCCACGCGCTTGCTTATCTGCTTTTCCTGCTTCATATTGCTTGGTACTTTGTCTGGCTCCAGACTTGTGCTTCATAATGATGATTACATACATACATATACATACATACATGCACACGTACATACATACACACATACATACATATACATACGTACATACATACACACATACAGACGTACATACATACATACGTACATACATACATATACATACATACGTACATACATACAAACATGCATACATACATACATACATGAAGGTTTCCATGTAAGAAAAGGAGGAAGCGGCAGTGAGACTTCAGCGTATTTCCGCATGCACCTCACTACTGTTGGCAAATCAATTGAGCACGGTGTTGCCTGCACAAGTATTCATACATATAACATTGTGAACTTAATGCTCACTGGTTGTCATTGAGAGTAGAAAAAAGTAGCTCTATTGGTGTTCAATAGTTTTCAGCAATCAAATAATTCAACCACCCAAATTACCACTACTGCTAGTGCTGCTGTGGTGTTCAGCGGTTAATTGATTTGCCACCGGTAGTGAACTGTGTGGCGAAGTGTGTAGTGAACTGAATGCCATTTTTCATGTTTTATCTATCTAGGCCTGTGGCATTTACCTGGTTCAGGCTTTTGATTTCATACATCATACATACATGTTGCATGGATGTGCAATCGTGCAGCACTTTTGTGCTGTGCAGCTAACGCCGTGTTAAATAGTGAACTGCCTGCGGGAACATACTGGAGTCTCACTGCCATTGCTATTTTCCTTATCTGTCTAGGCCTGGGCAACCTGACAGTATCTTAGCCCACGTGCAGTCCTTGACTGTGCGGCCCTTTACCTGAATCAGGTTTGTGATTTCATGCATCATACATACATGCACTGCTAGTAATAAATTTGACAGCTGTGAGTTTCCTTTCCACTGTGGTATTGTCTGAATTTGGATTCCTTGTGAATTTCTGTACACTTGTTCCAGAGCATCGATACTTCTAAAATGGACCAAGCTTCCATTGAAAGGAATCATCGTGCCGGCTACGGCTTGTTCGCCGCGGGTCTGACGGTGGGATTTTGCAACCTGATTTGTGGGGTGACCGTGGGCATTGTTGGCTCTGGTGCTGCGCTCGCAGACGCCGTCAATCCCGTGTTGTTTGTGAAAATTTTGATCGTGGAAATTTTCGCAAGCATTCTTGGCTTGTTCGGCGTCATCGTCTCCATTCTGCAAGTGGGTAGATCATTGTGTGTTATACATTGTGTGTTATATACATCTATACAACACATTCCCATGTTGATTCGTTGTTTCTTTATTTTTTTATCATCACCGTTCTCCTTGATTATCTGTTATCTCTTGTGTTTGCTATTCGTTGGACAGCATTCATTCATATTGTATTTTTTTTGTTAAACGCCATTCATTTGCGGTACATCCATTCTGTTTGGTTTTTGCGTTTGATCAATTTGTTGTTGTTGACCTCCTTCGGTCGATGTCAACCATGGATGTGCATCACAATCGCATGAATGTTCATGTTCTACAGCTTTTTGAATGACTAAACAGTCCAAATCGGGAGAAACAATCTCTCCCACAGCGCTTGCAATTATGGTTAGAACTCGGGCGTATGGCGTCAGTTGCACGCCGGCGGCGTGATCTACGTTCAGCAGCCAAGAGCCGTATCTGCTCCTCCCCGGTTTTCAGACGACGTTTTACTCAATGCCTCCGATGTGAGCGGTCAAGAGCAAGTTCTTCCCAACTCGCCGGGTCAATGCCAAGAGCTTTCATATCTCTTTTACAAACGTCTTTGTACCGCAAGTGCCCAATGGTCGTCTTCCTAATTGCAACTCACCATAAAGTAGATCTTTCGGAATACGACCGTTTTCATTCTGTAGACATGACCAAGCCACCGCAGGCGGCGCTGTCGTAATAGGGCGAACATGCTCTGTAGACCAGCTTTTGAAAGCACTTCAGCATTAGTCACTTTGTCCATCCACGATATGTTCAAGATACGACGGATGCTTCGTAAATGGAAAGCATTCAGCTTCCGTTCGTGTCTTGCGTGGCTGGTCCAGGTTTCACTACCGTACAGTAAAACATTTAGTACGCACGCGCTGTATATCAGCATCTTTGTCTTGACAGTCAGCTTGTGGCTACCCCAAACACGAAAGTTTTATCGGGACAAAATGACAGCTGCTCTGTCAATCCGCTTATCAATATCCGTGTCTAGCGAGAGGTTATCCGCAATGGTTGAACCAAGATATGTCAAATGATGTACTGGTTCAAGCTGACAGTCTCCAACAGTGATGATTGGAGGCGATACAGTCTCTTGACCGAGGACTTTGGTCTTGCTCATGCTGATTGTTAGCCGAAAATCTTTGCACGAAAAACAGTCCATTAGCAACTGCGGGTTCTCTTGGGAGTGAACAATAATCCATTTAACTGTTATTTATTATACGGACATTTAATGCTGGTCAACCGTGCATGTTCACCATACTATAACAGCACAGGCTGTGTTCGTGTGTGCACAATGGAAAATGGTGTTATTCGCAAAGATCTAATCTATGATGAGTTGAAATCAGGAAGTCGACCTGTACAAACGTCTTTGTACCGCAAGCGCCTAAGATACGAAAGCCCTTGACATTGACCCTACGAGATGGGAAAGCTTGACCACTGTGTAAAGCGTCATCTCCCAGCTGCGAGAGCGCAGATACTGCGCTTGGCTACGGAATGTAAATCACACCATCAGCGTGCGTTTGCCGCCGATCGTCCGAGTACTGCCTTGTTGTTTGCTTGCTTCTTGCAAGAAGCTAAGTTGACCATGTCATCTAGCTTCCTGACTGTTACAATGCCAGCTCAGCGAACACAGCATACACTACAATCTGACAGTATTTTAGCCCGCGTGAAATCTCTGACGGTGCGGCACTTTGCCAGGATCGGGCTACTGATGTCATACATACATACACACATCGTGTTTCGTGGTTATAACTTCGTTTCATGGTCCATCAATCTCACCTTTTTGGTTATTCGTTTGTCGTTGCTTTATGACATTTACCCATTTGCCTTCGTTGTGTGTGTTTTCTGGGTTCATGATGTTCAAAGATTGAAAACATTCAACTCAACCCACTCACCTATTTTGCTGATTTTAGGTAACGCGAGGAACCACTCATTAACGAATGAGCTCGTCTGCACCACGACCCGTGATTATTGGTTTTTCTGTCGCTCTGCCATCACTTTGCTCCCGAACCGCATAATACACACGTGTCATTCCCGTACAGTGTGACAATTTTGTTTTACTTATCTTGCATTCATATCTAATCTAACCTTGATGTGGCAGTTTACTGCATTCTGATTCAATAAACTTCCGTTCTGTGTTTTTCCTGGATTGATTTTTACTCGACTCTAATATCACGTCTGTCAAGTTTCTCTGCGGATTTTTTTATTGTGGCGTTGGTGAAAAATTAAAGATGCCGATTGCTGGACTTCAAGTCCAGCCATTGCTGGCTCCCGTAAGGTTACCATTTTCACAGAACAAGGTCAACGTTTATCTTATTCCAATCACCCTAATTTTAGGGAGCTCCAGAAAGTCTCTCATGCAGTCGAGGGGCTATACTTAATGGACGAATTTGCAATCGTGTTGTTCTCATGCACTTCGCATGTAAAAGAATAACATTGGTACTAAGTTACGTGTGGAGACAAGCTGTAATCGTTTTTCCCATTAGCCTGGTAGCTTACACTCATTCTGCAAAAGAATGTGCAGCAATTTTCCCGACTTCATCTTTGTGATTTCGTACATGTCACATTGAAACAGGTTATGAAAAGGGATGTCATTCTTGAAACCATTCACCCCAGCCATGAAGACATTTCACTTGCTGTGTCACCTGGTTTTTTCACGATTTTGACATCATTCATTGTGGAAAGCGTTTAGCATCAATATTTCCATTGCATAGTTGATCTTTGATATTAGGGCGAGATCGTGCTAGTCTCGTTTATTAATGACTGCTCTGTTATTAAATAGTAGTGGGGCATAGCTCGCACGTTATAAATTGAGCCGTCTACCGAGCTAGACGTTTCTCTGATCGGTTTAATACAAGGAGCAATTTGGACATCACAGACCTGATTACCGTGGTCTGTTCCCTCACAGTCTGCCCTCGTACATTCTGTCAGTAAATGAGCAAGCATCGCAGTAGTTTATTAAAAATTGTTGCATAACGGTTATTCAATAGAAAACACGGTTCCTTTCGGGGATCCGCATGTATAGACACTGGCTGTCCTGTTCGGGATATGTTCTGGCTAGTGCGAAATCGTAAAACTGTGTTCCGGTCAAAATTTACACAAACTGAAATGCTTTTTGGTCACCTCCAGACCTATATGAACATCTGTATTAAGCATAATGTCAACGTATTTCAATCAAAAGCCTGGATCCATGCACGATGTCTCAAATCCGGACAATGCGTTTGGGATAAATTACTGTCAAGCCTAAGGGAAAATTATAGTGAATCTCCAGCATGTTTACACACGCAGTGATGTATGGATGTGCAATCGTGCAGTAATTCTGTTCTGTGCCGCTAACGCCGTGCCAAAATGATTTGCCAACGTTTGCGAGCTTCATACGGAAACAGGCTGGGGTTACACTGCCATTGCTATTTTCTTTTCCAAAATTGTTCTAGGTCTGGGCAACCTGACAGTATCTTAGACGACGTACAGTCTGACTGTGCGGCACTTTGCCTGGATCAGGCTTGTGATTTCATACATATCATACATACGCATGCAACTCAGTATGGTTGATAAATTAGTTTAACATGGTGTAACTTATGCGGTGCTGAAGTACTACACAGTCGCATATCCGCGCGGTTTTTTCAATCTTCACAAAGCAATGCTGTCACGATAAACCCAAGTGTATTCATCTCGTGCTTTACCCGTTTCGGCTTTTCAGTTGAATGGCCCGTACAATCGACGCTTCACATTACCGCACACATTAATGTCAATGAAACGGCAGAATTTTACCGCATACATTTTCCTGGCGGTGGTGATCAATTTAACACGATATTGTATTTGCCGAACAGAATGTCTAGCCCCACGATATTTACCTCATCAGTAGATTCTTCGAAACCGAAGTTAGCGCTACTCGGTTGCAAGATACCAGCGCTTTTCCATTCTCGAATAACAAAGCGTTGTGCCATCTGTTTGTAAGAACGAGATATTGGCATTTGCATACCAGAAAGTAATGTAGAAGTTCCTCGTGCAGTGCTGTAGGACCAAATTCGTGTCTCCCATCTGCACTGTGCTTTCGTGATAAAGCTTCTCACCCGACCTTGAAATAGGAGCCCTTCAATACTTACCGGTCCAGTTTTAAATATTTGGTCTGTCAGTGAAGAAAGAGGGTCGCGTGATCTGTGCTGAAAGTTTGTGTGACTCAATCAATGGGTAGTCTTTGTGCTTCTAAAACTCAGGTTGAAAAATAGATACAGCAGTGTTGCGGAATGTATCTGCGACACCCTTATCCAAAGTCTGAGGTCAAATTGATTTCATAGTTTTATACTAATGAAACCGACGTTATGTCCCGGTCCGCTAGACCCCAGTCGCTTTACAAGGAACAAGCGCCATCCACTTTTATTCATTAAGTAGTTGCATTTTATGAATTACACGAGTGATATGTTACTATATTGTGTTTTATAACGTTTTGAAACTCAAAGAAATCCAACGCTATATTTTCGTGATAACTTCGCACCGTTATCGGTTTTCATCATTTTCATTAAACTGTACAAACAAGAGTGTATGCGTTGTCGACGTGAAATACACTCGATCGGTCAATAGCTTCATTTTTAGCCTGGACACAATCATCGCTCTTGAGTCATGAACGACCGGAAGTACTTCGATTTTCTTTATCTTTCGTGATGCAAGAAAACCGGGGTGAAAAACAATAGTGTCAGTACCGCACTACAATAATCAAAATGGGCACCCATATTCATTTTTATTTCAACTCTCCTCCGCCACGATTGCTTTTAAGGACGGTGGCCATTGACATTGGAATATCTCTTCATAGGCCAGGCAATGAAGTATTAGCAAATTCTCGGGAATCAGCTGATACTTTCTTATGAACATCGGGACAATAGATATGTCTTAGTATCCACCACAACCATAGCAGCTGTGACTTGAAAACAATTAGGAACGTAAAATGCAATACACGATAGCCCACAACAACGCCTTAACGGAATCCTTCTCATGATAACGTGACGGCATATTAAAATTAGCGTTCAAAGATGCCACCCGTCCTGTGTGGTGTTCCATAATGACAGGATAATGAATTGCAACAGAAGCTTGGATAAATACGATCTTTTCACATGTATGGTGTAGGAAAAGGTATCTATTTTGACAAATTGCAATAATGAAAAATTCAAGTGTAAAACTCGTGATAGAAAGTGGGTGCTTGCGTAGATCGGTCCTGCATTAAGGAACAAACGACCGTTTACTACGGTATGAATCCCGAAAAAGGACAACGGCGAAATCCCTACCCGTCACTCGTATATTCAGGTGTACGTGAAAGCTTCTTCCTATTTCTAATTTCCTCAATGTTTGTTTAAGAAAAACTCACTCATTGTACAGTAATGTGATGCTCACATCCCCATCCCTTACACACCACTACCGGTTTCTGGCTGTTTGCTGTCGTCAGGTGGAGACAGTAAGATCAGGTTCGGTGAGCCTTGAAACAGTGGTAAATTAGTCAACAAAGTTAAACTTGTATGCCAACTGTTGCATAGGGTTCGTACAACGAACCGCAATGTTCAGACACAGAATCACAAAGTGATTCTTGGTCAAGCACTCAAGGATGCTCACATCCCCACTTTATCACTGTTTCAAGGCTCACGGAACCTGATCTTACTGTCTCCACCTGACGACGACAAACAGCCAGAAACCGGTAGTGGCAGTGCTAGTTTGAAGTGAGGTTTTTAAACTGAAGCTTATCCAAACACCCAAATATTTATCTTCACTGCAGTAATGAAGGAAATGTGAACATATATGGTATATGAACTGTACTCTATTCCCAACATTCAGGAGCCTGCATTTATTGAAGTTAAAAGGCAGTTTGTTCTCCAACGAAGCGGTGAAGCGTATCAAGAGCATTTTGTAATACAAGTTTTTAATCTACGGATGCAACGCCATATCATTATGTCGTCGGCAAATAACAAAATGTGGCATCGAACAATTTCCGGTACTTCAATGACATCAAACAGAAAGACGATCAGACCAAGGACTGAATCTTGCGGATCTCCGTTGTTGCTGCGATTGGTTTTGATAATACACCGTCAACAATTATCTGGTTAGTGCGATTTGTTAGGTAGTCATTTATTCTTAGATTATATGCAGGTAAAGAGCTATGCTCTACAAGACCCACAAAAATGTAGATCGGGTCGGATTTTAAAAAAATTCAAAGTATTGTTAGATTATTGTCAAACGTGAAAAACATACTTGTCGATGTGGATATCTAGTGATTTCTTTAAAATGTCAATGGCTCCAGATTGTACCACGTGAGTAGGTAAACTGTTCCACAGTTGCACATTGCGAACGGAAAA
Organism: Atriophallophorus winterbourni; assembly: GCA_013407085.1. NCBI lineage: Eukaryota > Metazoa > Platyhelminthes > Trematoda > Plagiorchiida > Microphallidae > Atriophallophorus > Atriophallophorus winterbourni. The sequence continues at coordinate 45,889 of JACCGJ010001678.1, forward strand.
TGCATATTTGCGGCAGTTCAACCTGCTATGCTGTTGGTAGTTTCGATTGGTGACCTCGCAGATGTGGGTTATGGGAAAGATGAAACAAATGACCGCAAGGATGATTAAGCACTGTCCAGATGAATATTAGTGCTCCTCGTTTCCGTCTGTATTCAGCCGAATGCAAATTCAAAAATTTAAGTCGCGTTTCATATGGATAACTTGATAGTCCCAGTACGAGTTTTGTCGATCTGCGCTGTGGAGTTTCTAATAGCAGAATATCTTTTTTCAACCAAGGATCCCATGCCGGTATAGCATATTCAACATGAGGACGGATCTACGTTAAAATCAATTTGCAGGCAATATTGGGGTCAAACGAACCTAGGACTCTTCTAAGTGACCCAAGTTGTTTTCAGCTTTGCACGCAGCCAGTCGACAGTGCATTGAGTTTCCTAAGTCTGATTGGATAATCACACCTAAATCTTTTTCGGAGCAGGCGGGTTTAATAACAGTGCGACCAAGGTAATATTCTTTGCTCGACTTGCTGTTGAGAGACAATAGGCTGCATTTCGAAGCATTCATGGGCATTTTGTTGTCTAGGGACGAAGTGTGAATCACATCGAGATCCCGTTGCAGTTTCTGCGTGTCGTCTGTGGAGTTTATCTTGCGCCAGAGCTTTACGTCATCAGCGAAAATAAGCACCGACGACTGCAATACAGTAGGCAAGTCGTTTATATATATTAAAAACAAAAGCGGTCCGAGGACTGATCCATGTGGGACACCACGGGTAACTTTAATCGACTCGGATAGTTCGTTTTTGACCCTAACATTTCTCACGAGATATCAACCATTCTTTAATCCATGCATGGGGTTTACACTGTACTCCGTAGGTGAGTAGTTTCCACGAAAGTATTTCGTGATTCACACGATCGAAAGCTTTTGAGAAATCGATATAAATTACGTCCACGGAGTTGCAGGCATCCAGTAGCTCAGACCAAGATTCTTTTGCTAATAGCAAGTTTGTCAGGCAAGATCGTTTTTTCTGAATCCATGTTGTGCCTCGGAGATTAAATTATTTATCTCAAAGTGAATGACGGAAAACCATGCAAATGAATATTTTATATCTCAAAGTAATTTCGCAAGGCATCAGCTATTATGGACTCCATTACCTTTGATAGCACTGCTAATAAAGCTATTGGGCGATAGTGTAATGGATTATTTCTCTCGCCACCCTTGTAGATGGGACGAATCTGGGCAGTTTTCCAAGTTTCTGGTACAAAGCTCTGCTCGAACATCATCGTGAATACGTCAGATGTCCTTATTGCCAACTCGGAAGATAGATTGTACAAAATGTTTGCGTGTATATTGTCTATACAGGGTGAGCCTGTTCTCTTCATCGTTATTGATTTTGTTTGATCAACGTTGGGGGGAAACTACACCCGCGAAGAATTGACGGGCTGCAGATGTCAGGCTGTCCACGGGTCGACACTTGTGAGATAACTAATGTGAATTGTTTTTTGGAAAACGTTATCACAATCTTTAAATGACGTCACTATTCCAGTACCAGAGGCCAGTGGCGGTATTCCCATTTTAACATTCCGGAGGTCGTTGACGTATTTATACAATGCTTTGGGATTTATAATGAATGTTTCGACTAGACTGATTTGGTAATCTTTTCTGTCTTTTCGAATGAGAGTGCCACAGTTATTTTGCAATAAGTTGTAGTAGCACCAAGTTATCCCAGATGGATCTTCCAAGTATTTGGACCAGGCATTTTCACGCTTACACATCCATTTCCGAGTACTGCTTCTGGTAGGCTTTTTCGGACGCTGTTTTCTGGATATTATTTTCATCTTCGATGAAAAGTCAATGATAATACGAAGTTGGCTGTAAAACGTTTCCCAGATTTCCTTAGCTGATTTGAGTTCGAGGAAATTCCATCGATATGCAGTAGTAATAGCTCGAAGTAAGTCATGGTTCACACTGTTGAGTATTTTCTGCTTGTTCGTATTGATAAAAATAATCAAATTTCATGACAACATAATCAATTAATCCGAGTGGAGCTGTATAGAAAACAGATTCTATCATGAGTTCTTCGTTTATAAGTATGAGTTCCAGGATAGATGGGGTTTGTTCAGATCGAAATCGCGTTGGTTGTTGTACATGGTTGTAAAGAGGGGTGCAAGTCATTATTTCTTGAAGAAAGCTTTTTAATGAATCGTCAGTTGTAATGTGTTTTGCAAGTGTCGGAACATTAAAATCACCGAGGAGAGAATGCGAATAAGTGAGCTTCAGTGCAAAACGAATTGCATTAGAAAGAACAGTATCAGCGGCAGATGATGAAGAAGTGGGCGATAAATCAATGCTAAGAGCCACTTACGTTTACCATGTAAGTAAAAAAGAGCAAAACAATGTATCTGGGTAAGGTTGGTACGACCAACCTGTGCAATCACATGAGTCCCCACTCATGTAGACTGGGTTTAAAACCGATGACCATAAATATAAAACACATTTGCATGCATCTTCTTCACACAAAACACCCCACGACCGGTTTCGTGCTGTTTGCACTCATCAAGTAGGGACAGTAGCATCAGGATCCGCA
>JACCGJ010001679.1:0-17288 GCA_013407085.1 Atriophallophorus winterbourni
TGTGTCCAAAACAGAATATTTAACTAATCCAGTGATTTTACTGGAATTACTACGTTCTAATCTTGGTCGTGAAGGCTCACGAGTATTCGATGATTTACAGTTGGCCAAAGTGAAAGACTTCAGAGAAGCATTTACTGCGCTAGATAAATGCTGGGGTCCTCGAGTAAACAAATATGTTGCCCGGTTTCGTTTCTCGAAGGTTTGCCAAGAGTCCGGAGAAACAGTTGATGAATTCATAACCAGACTACTGCATGCAGCTCGTCCGTGTGAATACAACAATATTCCTCTAAAGAAAGTTGAAGATACGTTCTTAATACAACAACTTCTCATGGGATTATCTGACAATGGCACGCGTGAAGCAATCCTGACTCATGATGCAAACAAATTGACGTGGGACATCGCGTGTGAGATTGCTCGAACGAAATACGATGTTAAGGAGGGAAACAAGCTATTTCAGCATCTCACAAGTTCTGAGTCACATCAAATCAACGTCACACAAGCTACAAGTAGTAAGAACATCAGCTCCATGAAATGCTATCGTTGCGGCAGTACACAACATAAGGCAAACTTTCAATCCTGTCCAGCATTAAAAGCTCAATGTCGAGTTTGCGGTAAGCAAGGACATTTTGCCCGGGTGTGTCGTGGCCGCCGAGTCAACCTTATCGATTCTTGTCCCCATGAATCGGAAAAATTTGATGACATAACTACAATTTACGCCTTGCAATTTGCACCTAGAAATACTGTGGGTATACCGACTGAGCCCAAGTTACCAGCATCTGACATCCGCTCCGTGCTTTTCGATATTGGTCATGATAAAATTTCATTGAATATGGAATTAGATTCTGCTTCTCCTGTTACGATTGTTCCTCGAAACTTTTACGAAGACTATTTGACAGACTTTCCCATGCAGCCCTCTCGCTATCAATTCGGCAGTTATTCCAGTGATAAGATTGAGATACTGGGTTTCATAATCGTGAATATTTGTTTGCATGACTCCTCATGGTGTCCAGTATCTGTTTACGTATCTGGAAGTAAAACAAAGCCCTACTTGGCCGCAATGCAATGGTTGCTCTGAAAGTTAACCCGAACATAAACAATATGTATGTGTCAGCCATCGATGTTCAACATGTACAGTCGAAATATCCCAAAATTTTTGAAAGCGGAATTGGGAGAATCAAGAATGCCCAACATCATATTCGTCTGAAAGTGGATGTGCAACCAGTCGCCATTCATCAGCCACGTCCAATTCCCTTGGCAAAGAAGAAAGCTGTTTCGAGTGCTATAAAAGAAATGGTTGATCAGGATATCATCGAATCCATACAATGTTCCGATTGGGTACATCCCCTAGTGGCCGTTTAAAAAAAAGATGGGTCTGTTCGTATATGCAGTGATCTGCGTGCATTGAATAAGCAGATCGTTGTCGAAAGGTTTCCGTTAACCAGTGCTGACGAATTAATTACTAAACTGTCCGGATCCAAAGTGTTCTCAAAGCTGGATATCAAGAGTGCCTACTTTCATATGCCTCTAACACCTGAATCCAGAGCTCTGACAGCTTTTCTAACCCCTGATGGTCTATTTCAGTACAAAGTCCTTCCGATGGGTCTGAGTAGTGCGCCTGCTGCGTGGCAAAAGTTTATTACTCTATCACTCGCGGATTTGAAGGGTTGCATCGCTTACATGGATGATATATGTGTCTTCGGGAAGAATGATAGCGATCATCAACAGAATTTAGATGCGGTACTGAAACGTCTTTGTGATCTGAATCTTCGAGTGAATCCCAGCAAATGTGCGTTTTCTACGACTTCAGTTAACTTTTTGAGTTTCACAATCACAGCAGCTGGAATTCGACCAAGTGTGGATAATATACGCGCTATTTTGGAATGCCCAAAGCCTCAGAGCGCTGTGGATGTCAAACATTTTCTCGGTTTGTGCACTTGCTACCTCCGTCACCTTCAGAACTTCTCTACGATTTCCGAGCCCCTCCGGAAGATGACCAGGCAAGATGCCGTGTTTACGTGGGAAAACGATCAGGAAAATGCATACCAAGAAATACGTAGACTGATTGCCTCTGCACCAACAGTTGCGATATTTGATGAAACCAGTGCAACATATGTGTCGACAGATGCGTCAGATGTGGGTATCGGAGCTGTCCTGTCACAACTTCAAAATGGTAAAGAAAGAGTGATTGCCTTTGCCTCGAGATCACTGTCTAAAACGGAAAGGAACTACTCTGTTGGCGAAAAAGAAGCCTTGGCTTGTATGTGGGCATGCGAAAAATGGCATATTTACCTCTTTGGCAGGAAGTTCACGCTCCGTACTGACCACTCTGCACTCGTTACATTACTGACTAGAGGTAATCGAGGACAAAAACCACTGAGAATCAGTCGCTGGTATGCTCGATTGCTGAATTACGATTTTGATGTCACGTACATGCCAGGAGTTCGAAACCAATTGGCTGACGCGCTTTCAAGATTACCTTTGACTTGTGACACTGAATCAGACGACCTCGATGACTACCGTATGATATCTGCGATAAAAGAATCCTGCGTACCCGCAATCAGTCGAGAAATGATTCAACAAAAGACGAGGGATGATCCAGTATTGAAGCGCGTGAATGATTTTATTCTGAACGGTTGGCCAGAAAAACGACAAATAACGCAAGAGATTCTTCCTTTCTATGATGTGCGGAACGAACTAGCATTTATTGATGGATGTCTGATGCGTGGATGCAAATTAGTTATACCGCAAGATCTTGTGTCGACGGTCATCTCCTGTGCACATGAAGGACATCTAGGAATCGTACGAACCAAGACTCGCATTCAACAATACCATTGGTGGCCAGCCTTCAATTCCGCTGTGGAAAATGCCATTCAGATGTGTACACCATGCCGCAACTCAGATAAGTCTGCGAAGCCAATCAAAGCTTCTATCCAACCGATCGTGTATCCTATGAGGCCATGGAGTAAAATTGCAGTAGACATCATGGGGCCATTTGCTCGGGCTCCAAGTTCGAAGAAAAACATTCTGGTTGCAACATGCTTCTATACGAAATGGCCGGAAGCTTTACTATGTGGTGATATCAACGCTTCGACTGTTATCAAATGGTTTCGTTATATTTTTGCCCGTTCCGGAATTCCCGAAGAAGTTGTCACTGATAACGGACCTCAATTCAGAAGTTTTGAATTGGCCAAATATCTGCAAGAAAACAATATAAGACATGTCCGTACAGTACCCTATAACCCTTCAGCAAACGGCTTAGCTGAGCGAATGAATAGAACCTTCAAGGAAAGTGTACAAGCCATTGTTGACGGAGGGGAAAGATGGGAAGACGCAGTTATTACAGCATTGGAAAGCTATAGAAACACCCCGAATATGGCAACCGGGAAGCTTCCATCCGAAATGATTTTTGGGAGAATGATACGTACAAAACTGAATGCCGCGGTTCCATTCAATCCTACTGATTCCAGCGCGGAATACGACAGACGTACCAAATACCAAAAAACCTACAGATACACTGCATCCTGGGCGTTATGTCAGACTCCGCAAGGCGCAATTACCGAAAGGCGATTTCAAACTAACTCCACCTAGTCGTATAACAAGGGTATTGACTCCAGGTACATACGAGCTCGATAATGGAGTGAGAGCCAATGCCCGACGCCTCTACCGATGTCCGAATACTGCTCCTGTACCCCCTACAAGAATGCTGCGCAGCTCAAGCTCAAAGGAGAGAGAGAGGTGATGCTGTGTATGCAGGAAGCAGGCAGCCAATCAATTGTTTCGGTATTGATTATTCATGTTTGAATCGGCGGTCAGCCGTGGATTGTCTGAGGTTTCATAATACAGTTTAGTGTTCGCAAATCTGGTGTTCTTGGACACAGCAATAATTATATCAGAACATATGTATTTTTTGTCTGTTAAACAAAGAGAATTGATTACATCGAATTCAGGTATCCTGCTGGACAGTTTTTTTTAGGTGAGATAGAGAAGCCATGCTGGAAAGAAAATACTGGAAACTTGTGAAACTTAATTTAATATCAGTATTCGAGAATGCCGTAATTATATAGTTTTTTAGTGGGAAGATCTAGGTTGGAAACGTTCGTTTTTTCCTAGTAAGAAATGAGTTCAGATGTGTTTGAAATCACGCAAAATCACGTAAAATAACGCAAACTTATGTTTATCGGGAAAAGATGACAGACTTTGGCTTACTTATTCAAATGAAGGTTTTCATGACCTTTGTGTAGGAACTTCAGTTCAGTTCAGTTCAGTTTGCACAGGACTGTATGTGGCTAACGAGCCAATCGAGCGTCCAGATTTCTTTCGGTGGTATGCCACAGAAGAGCGTCCACCACTTCAAACAATATTTTCACAAATATCTTCTGGTATGAGAGTAATCTGGAATGCAACAGAAAAACTCCCCTCACCAATAGGTGAGGAGAAGCATTAGTGCGTTCCAAAGACAACATGAGGATCATACCAACTATTCCCTTACGGATAAAAATCAGGAAATAATGAAGGCCACACAGAGTCAAGTCTATTCTTGAAACCCCCTACCGAAGTAGAACAAACAACTTCTTTAGGAAGTCGATTCCAGTAATTTACTACCCTCTCACTAAAGAAGAACTTACGAACATTTGACCTGACATGTCGCTTGGCCAGTTTTAATGGGTGGCCTTGAGTACCCACACTTGGCGAACTAGTTATATTCGATTTGTTATTTTGATTCCTTAAGATAAACCTCATAAGTGGAAATTATATATATGTTATCAGAAGATATTATTTCGAAATATGGGATTTGGATATATTTAATTCTACGAAATCATGACGGTTCTAGCTCAAGCTGCCAGCACCCTTTTGCATAAGACTGAATCCAGACTTTTCCAATAATTGCTTTTGTAAACGTACGTTGTAATGTTTTCCAGAACGATGTGTAACAACGTTATTTTACTGTACTAAAAAATTGACCTTGATATACACTTCTCGTTGATTCGTGTTTCGTGATTGCTTCCACTGTACCCTCGTGCATGTTTTCGGCTACTGCGATAAATCTTCTATCGCCTGTGCCTTTTCTCGAATATTCTTGGGGACATTATTGTAGTAGTAAGTTTACTACAAATTGGTGAGCCCGACGTGATGCACGAATCCTTCGTGTACCACAATTGATGAGCCCAATATCTACGCACACTTCGAGATAATTTTTTCGGTACGTCATTTTTCCCGATTCACATCGGCGTTATTTCAGGTTAATATTTTACCTCATTTCATCACGTATTGCATCAGGACGTCATATGCGTCACCAAGCTACACTTGTTGATCGATTCACAAGTAGGGTTAGAACACAATCTACAGGGCAGACAGTTTAACTTGTTTACTGCTTATAAGCCCTTCATAAATCAATGAGCGGATCATCGGTAGGTATTCTCCTAGAGAAACTACGCACTAGGATTTTGTCAGTCATTTCACGACTGACATACGATATATCTTAGAAGCAACAATTCTTATCTCGACAACGTCTGTAATAGACTTGCCACTCTCCCTCGACCTCAGCAAAATCGATGCAGTGCAAGCTACCGATGCCGGCATCGCACAGCTCAGGGACGCCTATTCTTTCCTCTCCCCTTGCCCGATGACTTGAGCGATATCCTTTGCACCTTATGGCAAAGCGCTTTCCGACTACGTACCCTGCATTAATCATAACATACGCAATCTTTCCCATCCTGGCATTCGTGCTTGCGTTACGTTTGTTAAAGAAAAATTATTATGGCGGAAAGCCAGTGGGTACCTTCAGCATGATACCTTCATGGCAACCCCACCATATCTGTTAATAATTACGGGTATATCAAGTATTTACCCGCAATCCGCCATCTCCACAGTGAGTAGGCATCCGCAACGGCACGTTTGCCAATTATGCAGCGGGTATTTAACACGTTATTATCGCTTGGTATATCACGTGCATGCTTTTTGTACCTCTTTACTATAACTCGATCGTGGCCATAAACCCATGCACCAGAGTTTATTCTCTTCTCACTACTCAGTTACACATGCACCTCCCGTTGTGCAAACCGTGGCACACGCCACCTACGGATCACCGACGATTGTCGCCATCCTACCCGGTAGTCCGAAATGCACGCATCCTTCGTGTATCCCTCCGGTGCATATGTACCTCACGCTGCTGAAATCGTGGCACGCGCCACCCACGGATCGCCGACGCTTGTCGCCATCCTACCCGGTAGTGCAACCATGAGCACACTGTCTAACACGAAACCTTCTGTTCACATATTTGGTGAAGCTTTTGTTTTACTTCATCGTTTCTGCCATTGTCGCTCATTGTTGTTGAATTTCGTTGCTATTTTGGGCACTTGTAATTGGTTTGTATTTTGATACCACTTTTGAGTGTCTCGTCTTTTATAGACATTTCGGACAACAATTCTGGTAAATTTGATGTTTCTATTTTATATCAGGTCGTCTTTGTTTGAATTGAATTGACTCTGAAGCATTTGGCTCCATTGTTGCTGTGACGTTCAAATAAAATTGAGAATTGTATAGTTATTTTTGTGGTGATTGTTGTTAATTACAGTGCCCTACAATATCTGAATCGTTGTTTTGAATTTGTCAGAATGAAAAAACTGGTGGTCTACGCGTTGCTCACGTCACGAACGATACAGAGCCTCATACAAAATATGAAATAGTTATAGTGAATAGTGTATAGTGAATGTCAACGAATGCAATGCTGTGATTGAGTAATATGACGCGTGTCTAGGGTCTGGCACCTATATTTTAACGCCCAAGTAACTAGGGGATAATACCGGAACCCATAACATACTAATATGAAAAACAAAGTGAACTTAGAAACCCGGGATACCACTATAGTAAAATTATCTAATGAAGAATTTATCTTAAAAATGTCACTCAGTGAATTAACAGTAAGAGATCCTACAAACGATTTAAATTTTTTTCTGTAAAAGTGCACATACGAAAATGAAGACTTACATTTTAAAAATTATTAAGGAATATTTGGACAATCCAGATACTCTGCGACTATTCGTACCCTCGAAGATCACTGTACCTTGTACTTCAGTATTCTCAATAGCATTAATTTTCCCATATGGCTGTATAATAATTTGAATAATAACTGAACACACAGATTTTATGTGAAGAGAACTAACTGCAGTTTCTCTTCATCATTTTAACGACCGTAAATATTTTATTGTATTTTGACATTAAAAAGTTAATCACGATAAAACATATTTTGCATTCGTTTCACTAACATTTTAGTGAATATTGATCATACATAGGATATTCAAAAAATATATCATTTATTTATATCATTTATTTATTTCAAAAATCTGGCTCGGAGCACACGGTATCAAATTATCGCCCAATTAACCAAACAGCAATAATATCTATATTACTTGAAAAAATTGTAGAAAATCTATCTTAAATCACTTATCTCTAAGTTTTTTCTCTAGAGCTCAACATGGCTTCCTGAATAAAAGATCTTGCATTACATGCTAGCTTGAATACCTTGACAATAATACTACATCCATTGAGGAAGGTTTGGCAGTTGTAGTTGACTTCCTAGACATCACTGAAGAATTTGATACTGTTCCTCATATTACATTAGTGGTAATCTTCTTTCCAGAATAACTTTTTTTCTTACCGGTCGCACTCACTCTGTTGAAGTTAATGGCCATAGAACTCGCAGCCTACCTATTTCCTTTGGGGTGATTCAAGGTAGCGTTTCAGGCCGCTTACTGTTTGTTATATATATAATTACGTCATTTCACATATCAAACTGTTCTTATTTACTGAAGACACGCAGGTTTATTACTTTCCCCCTAAAACATAAGATTCAGTTGCATTTGTAAGATTTAGTCGACAAAAACGGTCTAACGTTCTTACCATCAACATAAAATTTTATGTCTAGAACATGAACTATACAAATAACTCAATCCTTCTTAAAAATAACGCAATTCAACTGAGTGACAGCACGCATAATTTAGGATTTTCGATTTCTGCTCCGCACTTCAAAGAACAAGACACACCTTAATAATATAATATATATATATATATACTATATATCCATATCTCTACTATATATCATTAGATTATATATATATACGAATACAAATAAAACCGATAGCATAGTTTCAGGAAAGATACAAAGTTCTTTCTTAAAATCCATCATCGGTTATACCACCAAACAATCTTATAGAGAAAGATGTATACAAATGAAACTTGATCCCTTATGGTTTCGCTTGCTCAAGCATAATCTCATCTTATTCTTTAAAATACCGTCAGCGGATAATATAGAAATAAATAAATGAATAAATAAATAAATAAATTTTATTCTTGGAAATCCAAGGCATGGTAAACATGATCAATAATTTCCAAAAGCTTTGTACAATCAGATTATAGTATGTACATTTGCAAAAACAATTTGTTCAAGGTCATTTGTTTCAGCGGAATTTAACGTTCAATAAGTATAAAGATAACGGTATTTAAAATTATTTTCAGGTAATCGGTACGTGATCTGACATAGTACGAAAACACAGGTATTGCGAGTGAAAGTCTAGAATGTTTTCGGCAACACTGATGATCAACGGATAAGGTCCATCGAAGATGCGCGAAGGATCTCTATTGTTGATGTTCCAAACTTTTTCATTTTGATTGTTTTAAATAGATTGATCTTTCCTGAAAATGAACGGTTTTCTTGTCCGCTAGGCGAAGGTGATTTATTCTCATTAATTTCAGGTCTGGGGGCCAGTTTCATTTTGGTGCGGATTGAGAATTTTGCTGTGGAGGAAATACTCAGAAGCGGAAGAATGTTGTTTCGAACGTTATAAACATTTATTTAATATCAATACACAGGAACGTCATTATTATATAAATCATCGGGTAGAACATTTAAATTAAGAAGATCGTGGATTTTTCTATGGTAAGCGATGAAGGTAGATGTGATTTGAATACATTTAAATAGGAACTGGTTTTTATATATTTTGTAAGAAGATTCCACAGTTTAGCATATTTAGTCAAGAAGAAACTGTTCTTTACTTTAGTACAAAACCTTGGTAATTTAATAGTTTTTTCACTGTTTCTCAAACTATACTTAAAGTCATGCCGTATATGAATATTCGAACGTATTTCCATATTATCCGTTGACAGTATTTTGAAGAATAAGATGAGGTTATGATTGAGTCTGCGAAACCATAGGGGATCGAGTTTTAGTTGCATACATCTTTCTCTATAGAATTGTTTGGTGGTATAACCGAAGATTGATTTTGAGAAAGTACGTTGTATCTTTCCTAAAACTATGCTAAAGGTTTTATTTATATTCGTATATATTATGTTACAATAGTCAAAGATAGGAATGGTGACTAATTTATACATTTCTAGTTTACAATGAGGCTGAATTATAGATATATGTATAGTATTCATACTTTGCCTGGCTTTAGTAATAAGGTGGCGTATCTGTTCGTTGAAAGTAAGTGATGAAGAATATCGAACTTCTAAATAAATAAATAAATAAATTTTATTCTTGGAAATCCAAGGCATGTTAAACATGATCAATAATTTTCAAAAGCTTTGTACAATCAGATTATAGGATGTACATTTGCAAGAACATTTTGTTCAAGGTCATTTGTTTCAGCGGAATTTAACGTTCAATAAATATAAAGGTAACGGTATTTAAAGTTATTTCCAGGTAATCGGTACGTGATCTGATATATTACGAAAACACAGTTATTGCATGCTGTCAATCATTTGAATTGCGTTATTGTTTAGAAGGATTGAGTTATTTTGTATCGTGCATCTTATAGGCATAAAATTAGATTTTGCTGTTGAGAACGTTAGACCATTATTTTTTGCCCAATCTGCAAGTGCAGCTAAATCTTTGCTTAGTCGAGCTATATAAGTTTGTGCTTGATTAGCTGGGAAAGTGATAACAACTTTCATGCCATCAGCGAATAAGTACAGTTTGCTATGTGAAATGACGTTATGTATGGCATATATATATATATATATATATATATATATATATATATATAAGAAATAGTAAGGGGCCTAATATGCTACCTTGAATCACACCACTAGGAATAGGTAGGCTGCGTGATCTAAGGCCGTTAACTTCAACAGAGTAAGTGCGATCAGTAAGAAAAGAAGTTAACCAGGAAAGAAGATTACCACCGATGCCATATGATTCAAGTTTTGATAATAATAAATTATGAGAATCAGTATCAAATGCTTTAGTTATGTCTAGGAAGACAACTGCAACTGCCAAACCTTCCTCAATCGATGTAGTAATATAGTCAATATATTCAAGCTGACATGTAATGCAAGATCGTTTATTTAGGAAGCCATGTTGAGCTCTAGATAAGAAACTTGGAGATAAGTGATTTAACTTAGCTTTTTTACTATTTTTTCAAGTAATCTAGATACTATTGCTGTGTGATTAATTGGGTGATAATTTGATACCTTGTGCTTCGAGCCAGATTTATGTCTGGGTTTAACGACAGAGTGTTTTCAATCTAAAGGGAAGATTCCAGATTCGATTGAAGTGTTAAATAAGTTCAGTAGAAGAAGTTTGAAATCCTCACCACTCATTCTGCAAATGGCGGGTGGAATGCCTGTTATGTCTGGCTTTAGACCGAACTTAGTTTGCTTGCAGACTTCATTATTGTCATTTATATTTATGCATATAGTGTTTAATACACTAGGTGACCGAAATGTTCTAGAGATATCATTAAAGATGAAAGTATTGTAAGTAGCATTCAAATAGTTTTCTAGTTTGACCCTGAAAATTGAATATTTTCATGCTATCTGCCAACTAGAATATTTTGCATTGAGAAATGACTGCATGTACACCTTTTATAATTCGAAGTGGGAGTGAAAGACAAAAATTATTGATTAAATAATGTAATGGGGATTGACAGGTTGCGCGATATGTGATCATTGATCTCAACGCTTTGTGTGTGGTCCGTAACGACGAACGTAAGCCTGGAGAGACGTTTTACACTTATACGAAATTAAATTGGATTTGATATTAACAGCTTATGTGGTACAGAGTCTATAGATTTAGTCATATCAACGAAGACAACTGCGACAGCCAAACAATTTACAATTAAGCTCATGTTACAGTTTAAGTATTTCAACTCGCAAGAATTGCATGATCATTTTCAGCCATCCGTGCTCTGGCGTTGAATAGATTCTAGGTGTAGAGTATTCTAGCACAGCTTTCTTTACGAAGTTTTCAAATAATCTTGAATAGATATCTGTACGGTTTATCGGTCTGCAGTTCGTGTCTAAAACTTTTGAACCAGATTTGTATCCGAGTTTAAAATTTAATGTTCCAATTCTACTGGAAAGTTGTCTCTGTCAATAGATGTTTTAAATAAGGTTAGCAAGCAAATTTGAAAGTCTATGTCACCAAATTTGCATGTGGCTAATGGTATGCCCGTTATGTCACGCTCAAGCCTCACTGTTAAGACCAACAGAGTTCGCTTATTAAACTCAGGTTTATACTCAAATTGTTCCGTTTATCAAATGAAAGCAGTTGAACTGTTGTTTAAACATTATTTGATCGAGAATGTTTCGTAAATCAGAATGGAGGGTCGAATGATTGTTTCAGCAGTGAAAGCTTTCTGAAATATAATGGAAATTTGACCCTTATGCGACCGAAACGCCTTTTCATTGACGTAAAACTTGTTGTAGTTTAGGCTACGTGAAATTAGAGTATTTGTGTAAAAAGTAAAAAAGGTAACCACTCAAAATAATTCTTCGATTGAATTGAAAGCGATTCTCCCCGGCTTGGCAATTGACTACTCCGGTCCAGACGTCAAAGTATTATCACAGAAGAAATCGCGGTAAATCCAAGGATTAGGTGCGGCTGAAATATGTAGCGGTCTTTTTAAAAGAAGCAAGCAATTTTTCAGCAATCCACAGTAAGAATTCCAAGCACGCAGTACGGGTATCAAAGGAGATGGTAAGAGCAACTCTGAGCGGACGAAAATTTACATACGTAAAATCCGGGTACAATTCAAAAAGTGTACATTGATTGATACAAACAAAAATGTTTACAGAAAAATGCCATAGTACTCCCCCCTAGAGCGTCGGGCCTAAAAAAGACGCTCGAAAAAATCGTTATGCTGTGAAGCCATCAAACTTTGATGGAAAATGGACTCTACGGCCAGATTGGGTGTACCTGCTACGGTCAGTTTGTTTGATACATGGGGGTAAAGGGGTTTTTATTGAGGGATCGGGAGTACCGGTGAGCTTCGGTTTGGGGATGGAGGGACAAAAATCTTGAGGAGCAACGTTCGGAGTATTTTCTTTCGCCTCTGGTGCCGGTTCGACGTAGGCTACATTCAAAGGATCGACGCTGACGGTCTCGTGTGTTCCATTGCGGTCAATAACGAAGTATTTTGGATACCTGTTGATTACCTTGTACGGCCAGTGTATGGCGGCTGTAGCGGTCGACGTACATCATCTACCCGCAAAAACACAAAGTCGCAAGTATTCAAGTCAGGTGGAATGTAGCAGGGTTGAGCATGCTCTCGAGTTGGTGTAGCTCGTAAGTTTTTCATGAAGCTGCGAAGGCGGCTGACATATTGTGGCACGTTAAGGTTCAATGATGAGTCGGAAAATGTCAGAAATTCGCCTGGAAAGGTAAGTGTACTACCGTACACCATTTCAGCAGCTGAACACCCTAGGTCTTCTTTCACTGTGGTACGTATACCGAGAAGTACTATGGGTAGTGTCTCGGACCAACGTTCTGTATTCCCATGACACATGAGTGCGGCTTTCAGTTGGCGGTGAAATCTTTCGACTAAGCCGTTCGAAAAAGGGTGGTAGGCTGTAGTCTGAATGTGTTTTGTAGTGAGCATGTTGTTTTGTTCCTTGAAAAGCGTTGATTGGAATTGGAAACCACTGTCAGTAGTGATGGTGTTTGGTACGCCAAAATTACTGATCCAGTGCTGACCAAAAGCTTTAGCAACAGTTTCTGCACTGATATTAGGGATTGCTACTGTCATTGGCCAACGCGTAAAACGATCAATGCAGGTATGTATGTAGCAACATCCGTTAGAGACTTCTAGTGTGCCGACGAGATCCAAATGTACGTGTTGGAAACGTTCAGTAACTGGTGGGAACGTACCAAGGTAGCTGATAGTGTGTCGTTGAACCTTGCTCTGTTGACATCGCAAGCAACTTTTTGTCCAAAGTTGTATGTCTTTATGCATGTCAGACCAGAGGTAGCGAGAACTGAATAATTTTCGTGTCGCTCTTACTCCAGGATGTGATAAACCATGAAAGTGGTCAAAAACTTTACGTCTCATGTCTGAGGGGACGATCGGACGCGGTTTTCCTGTTGCTATGTCACAAACCAGGTAATGTGGAGAATCGGGTATCGGGATTCAGCGGATTTTTCCCATCTCTGAAGTTTCATAGCGACTTAGTACCGGATCAGATTGCTACGAACGTGCTAGTTGTTCCAAATCGATTCCAGGCAGGTCGATGGCACTCAGTTGAATCCGAGAAAACGTATCTGTCACTGTGTTTGACGAGTCAGATAGGCAACGAATTTCGCTCGTGAATTGGGAGATGTAGTCTAATTGACGGATCTCTCGCGGTGAATAACGATCGGAGGTTGTGGCGAGTGCAAACGTTAGCGGTTTGTAGTCGATGTAAACCGTGAAACTGCGACCTTCGAGTAAATACCGGAAATGGCGAATGGAATAATAAACAGCGAGGAGCTCGCGACCAAAGGTACTATATCGTGTCTGCGCTGGCTGTAGTTGGCGTGGGAAGAAGGCTGGTGGTCTAATCGTGTTATCGACCTCTTGTTGGAGTACTGCGCCTACCGATTCGTTTGATGAATCGGTAACAAGCGATATGCGAGCATCTGTCTCAGCTGATATATAAGTCAGAGTTCTCGCCTGCTCAAGGGCGGATTTAAGCGCGCCAGAAGCTTCGATCGCTTGTGGATTCGTGAAAAGATTTTTTGCAGCGAAGTAAATCTGTAAGAGGTTGAGCTAACTTCGCGCAATGGGGAATGAATCGTCAGTAGTAGTTGATTAGGCTCAAAAATCGTCGCAACTGGCGAATTGAACTCGGGCATGTATAATCGCGGATGGCAGAGACTTTCTGTTCAATGGGTTTAATTCCGGTGGAATCGATGCGGTGACCGAGAAAGTCTAGTGTTTACACATGAAAAATGCATTTATCTGGATTCACGACAACACCATACTGAGATAGGCGCTGAAAAACCTCTCGAAGATGCTCAACATGTTCTGTCGATGTATTGCTAGCAATTAGCACGTCATCGATATAAACGTATACGGAGGGCAATCCCTTAAATACTTGATCCATAAAACGCTAGAAAGTTTGTGTGGGATTTGGGAGACCAAATGGCATTCGTACGAATTCATATAAGCCAAATAGTGTCGTGACAGCCGTTTTAGGGATATCTTCCTTCGCAACTGGGATTTGGTGATAGGCGCGTACTAGGTCAAGCTTCAAGAACACGGTTTTTCCGTTTAGAGACGCCGTAAAATCGTAGATGTGTGGAATGGGGTAACGGTCTGGTACCGTAATGCGATTAACTGCCCTATAATCTCCGCATGGTCGCCAAGTATCTGCGGTACTATTTTCAACCATATGTAGTGGAAAAGACCATGGTGAAGTCGACGAGCGGATGATTCCTAGCTCCAACATATGTTCAAACTCTTGTTTAGCGATCGCCAGTTTGTTTGGAGCTAGTCTACGTGGTTTGGCAAAACTGGAGGGCCACGTCTGACAATGTGATGTTCGACCTGGTGTTTGACCACATTTGTGAATGACTGTGGTTTGAAGATCTCTGTAACCTGGACTATGAGTTCCTCACAAGGCTGGGTGACGAGTGGAGTCAAAACTCGAATAGACTGTATGGGTGTGTAATGGTATTTGCCCATTGAATTTAACTTCGAGGTGTTATCAATAAGCCTTCGTTGCCTTATGTCCACCGCGAAGTTGAAATTAGACAAAAAATCTGCACCCAAAATCGGAGTTTTTTACGTCTGCAATGGTGAACACCCAGTGAAACGATCTACGTAAGCCCAGGTCTACCGCGAGGGACCGATGACCATAAGTGGCTATCCAAGTAGCGTTGGCCGCCTGAAGGGTCAATCCCGACGGACACTTGCGTTCGGTTTCGTTAGGTGGGATGACGCTGAGTTCCGCACCGGTGTCTACCAGAAAACGCAATTTCGTTGTGTTGTCAGAAATATCGAGGAGACGGCTAACTTTGTTGCCAGGCAGTGCAGCCGTTCCTACTGCCTGGCATAATCGTTTTCCTTCTCGTTAGATTTGGAAGCAAAACTGCAGAATCTGGTGCATCTGTAGGCGCGTTCACCGAATCTGCGGTGGTAATAGCAAAGAACTGGCCCTTTACTCCGACTTCGTGAATATCGTCCATTCGGACTGTGTCTCTGTGATGACCGAGATCGATCGTTTCGTGAAGTACGTATGTGCATGCAAAGTTCGTCGAGTCGCGATTTCAACTCAGAGATCTCTGATTCTAAACTTGAAGGAGTTGATTTATGAGGCGGTTGTACTACTGCAATTGTTAGCTTATGATTTTCATACACTCGATCGGCGATGACAGCAAGCTTATCAAACTTGTAATCTTCTTCGACTACCGAAAATGCTTTTCGAACATCGCTGGGTAGTCTTTGCAGCCACAATTCTTTTAAAAACAAGTCGCCAACTGGTGTTGTACCCTGCAACTTGTTCATTCAGCAAAGGAGTTGCGACGGTGTATTGTTACCTTGTTCGATACCCGTGAGTAATTTGCGTAAGTTTTTCTCATAAGATGCTGCTATACGCGATATCAAAGCTGATTTCAGTACATCATACGGTTTATCGGCAGGTCTGTTGTATATGATATCAGCAACTTCGGATGGGACTGCGTGTGGTAAACTTCATATGACATAACAGTACATTGCTTTTTGGCTAGTAATGCGTCGAGGTTCGAAAAAAGCTTCTACTTCAGCGAACCATAATCTAGGGTTTGCTACGCCAAACTCAGGAAGTGATAAATGACTAATATCTGCTGGGATAGTTGCTGCCTCTGGGATACTGTCCATATTGATGAAAAAATGTTAAAATATGCTACAAAACCAAAATAGTGGGGAGTATGCTATGACGAAAATAATCAGGCTCACCGAATTTTGGTGGTTCAGGCTACGTGAAATTACAGTTTGTGTGTAAAAAGTAAAAAAGATAACCACTCACAATAATTCTTCGATTGAATTGAAAGCGATTCTCCCCGGCTTGGCAATTGACTACTCCGGTCCAGACGTCAATGTGTTATCACAGAAGCAACCGTGGTAAATCCAAGGATTAGGTGCGGCTGAAATATGGAGCGGTCTTTTTATAACAAGCAAGCAATTTTTCAACAATCCACAGTCAGGATTCCAAGCACGCAGTACGGGTATCAAAGAAGATGTGAAGAGCAACTCCGAGCGGACGAAAATTTATATACGTAAAATCCGGGTACAATTCAAAAAGTGTACATTGATTGATACAAACAAAAATGTTTACAGAAAAATGCCATAGACTCAAGTTCAATAATAACATTACAAATCTAGGTCTGAATTTAGGAATAATTTTGTTTCATAATAAATAAAACGCGAAACGGTAATAACTACGTTTCTTAAGAATATCAGTTCGCATAAGCGGACAAAATCAGCACAAACTACCAGAATGCTATATGATGTAAGAAAACATGTTTCAAGTCATTAAAAAGAATAATTATCAACTAGATCAAATCGAACGGTATTGTCGTGGAAGCATTTCCGTCACATGCACACATAATAATAATAATAATAATAATAATAATAATAATAATAATAATAATAATAATAATAATAATAATAATAATAATAATAATAATAATAATAATAATATAATAATAATAATAATAATAATAATAATAATAATAATAATAATAATAATAATAATAATAATAATAATAATAATAATAATAATAATAATAATAATAATAATAATAATAATAATAATAATAATAATAATAATAATAATAATAATAATAATAATAATAATAATAATTAATAATAATAATAATAATAATAATAATAATAATAATAATAATAATAATAATAATAATAATAATAATACTAATAATAATACTAATAATAATAATAATAATAATAATAATAATAATAATAATAATAATAATAATAATAATAATAATAATAATAATAATAATAATAATAATAATAATAATAATATATAAT